>JBBGZY010003436.1:0-182847 GCA_037952925.1 Lithobates clamitans | reverse complement strand
ACTGTATATACTATTAGAGGAGAGATATATACTGTATATACTATTAGAGGAGAGATATACTGTATATACTATTAGAGGAGATATATACTGTATATACTATTAGAGGAGAGATATATACTGTATATACTATTAGAGGAGAGATATACTGTATATACTATTAGAGGAGAGATATATACTGTATATACTATTAGAGGAGAGATATACTGTATATACTATTAGAGGAGAGATATACTGTATATACTATTAGAGGAGAGATATACTGTATATATACTATTAGAGGAGAGAGATATACTGTATATATACTATTAGAGGAGAGAGATATACTGTATATACTATTAGAGGAGAGATATATACTGTATATACTATTAGAGGAGAGAGAGATATACTGTATATACTATTAGAGGAGAGAGATATACTGTATATACTATTAGAGGAGAGAGATATACTGTATATACTATTAGAGGAGAGAGATATACTGTATATACTATTAGAGGAGAGAGATATACTGTATATACTATTAGAGGAGAGATATACTGTATATACTATTAGAGGAGAGAGATATACTGTATATACTATTAGAGGAGAGAGATATACTGTATATACTATTAGAGGAGAGAGAGAGTATACTGTATATACTATTAGAGGAGAGATATACTGTATATACTATTAGAGGAGAGAGATATATACTGTATATATACTATTAGAGAAGAGATATACTGTATATACTATTAGAGGAGAGAGATATACTGTATATACTATTAGAGGAGAGAGAGAGATATACTGTATATACTATTAGAGGAGAGATATACTGTATATACTATTAGAGGAGAGAGATATATACTGTATATATACTATTAGAGAAGAGATATACTGTATATACTATTAGAGGAGAGAGATATACTGTATATACTATTAGAGGAGAGAGATATACTGTATATACTATTAGAGGAGAGAGATATACTGTATATACTATTAGAGGAGAGAGATATACTGTATATACTATTAGAGGAGAGATATATACTGTATATACTATTAGAGGAGAGATATATACTGTATATACTATTAGAGGAGAGATATATACTGTATATACTATTAGAGGAGAGAGAGATATACTGTATATACTATTAGAGGAGAGAGATATACTGTATATACTATCAGAGGAGAGATATACACTGTATATACTATTAGAGGAGAGAGATATACTGTATATACTATTAGAGGAGATATATACTGTATATACTATTAGAGGAGAGAGAGATATACTGTATATACTATTAGAGGAGAGATATATACTGTATATACTATTAGAGGAGAGAGAGAGAGATATACTGTATATACTATTAGAGGAGAGAGATATACTGTATATACTATTAGAGGAGAGAGATATACTGTATATACTATTAGAGGAGAGATATATACTGTATATACTATTAGAGGAGAGAGAGATATACTGTATATATACTATGAGAGGAGAGAGATATATACTGTATATACTATTAGAGGAGAGATATACACTGTATATACTATTAGAGGAGATATATACTGTATATACTATTAGAGGAGAGATATACTGTATATACTATTAGAGGAGAGATATATACTGTATATACTATTAGAGGAGAGAGATATACTGTATATACTATTAGAGGAGAGAGATATACTGTATATATACTATTAGAGGAGAGAGATATACTGTATATACTATTAGAGGAGAGATATACTGTATATACTATTAGAGGAGAGATATACTGTATATACTATTGGAGGAGAGAGATATACTGTATATACTATCAGAGGAGAGATATATACTGTATATACTATTAGAGGAGAGAGATATACTGTATATACTATTAGAGGAGAGATATACTGTATATACTATTAGAGGAGAGAGATATACTGTATATACTATTAGAGGAGAGAGATACTGTATATACTATTAGAGGAGAGAGATATACTGTATATACTATTAGAGAAGAGATATATACTGTATATACTATTAGAGGAGAGAGATATACTGTATATACTATTAGAGGAGAGAGATACTGTATATACTATTAGAGGAGAGAGATATACTGTATATACTATTAGAGAAGAGATATATACTGTATATACTATTAGAGGAGAGAGAGAGATATACTGTATATACTATTAGAGGAGAGAGATATACTGTATATATACTATTAGAGGAGAGAGATATACTGTATATACTATTAGAGGAGAGATATACTGTATATACTATTAGAGGAGAGATATACTGTATATACTATTGGAGGAGAGAGATATACTGTATATACTATCAGAGGAGAGATATATACTTATAGAGGAGATATATACTATCAGAGGAGAGATATATACTATTAGAGGAGAGATATACACTGTATATACTATTAGAGGAGATATATACTGTATATACTATTAGAGGAGAGATATATACTGTATATACTATTAGAGGAGAGATATACTGTATATACTATTAGAGGAGAGAGATATACTGTATATACTATTAGAGGAGAGAGATATACTGTATATACTATTAGAGGAGAGATATATACTGTATATACTATTAGAGGAGAGAGATATACTGTATATACTATTAGAGGAGAGATATATACTGTATATACTATTAGAGGAGAGAGATATACTGTATATACTATTAGAGGAGAGATATATACTGTATATACTATTAGAGGAGAGATATATACTGTATATACTATTAGAGGAGAGATATATACTGTATATACTATTAGAGGAGAGAGATATACTGTATATACTATTAGAGGAGAGATATACTGTATATACTATTAGAGGAGAGATATATACTGTATATACTATTAGAGGAGAGATATACTGTATATATACTATTAGAGGAGAGAGATATACTGTATATACTATTAGAGGAGAGAGAGATATACTGTATATACTATTAGAGGAGAGAGAGATATACTGTATATACTATTAGAGGAGAGAGAGATATACTGTATATACTATTAGAGGAGAGAGAGATATACTGTATATACTATTAGAGGAGAGAGAGATATACTGTATATACTATTAGAGGAGAGATATACTGTATATACTATTAGAGGAGAGAGATATACTGTATATACTATTAGAGGAGAGATATACTGTATATACTATTAGAGGAGAGAGATATACTGTATATACTATTAGAGGAGAGAGATATACTGTATATACTATTAGAGGAGAGAGATATACTGTATATACTATTAGAGGAGAGATATATACTGTATATACTATTAGAGGAGAGAGATATACTGTATATACTATTAGAGGAGAGAGATATACTGTATATACTATTAGAGGAGAGATATATACTGTATATACTATTAGAGGAGAGATATATACTGTATATACTATTAGAGGAGAGATATATACTGTATATACTATTAGAGGAGAGAGAGATATACTGTATATACTATTAGAGGAGAGAGATATACTGTATATACTATCAGAGGAGAGATATACACTGTATATACTATTAGAGGAGAGAGATATACTGTATATACTATTAGAGGAGAGAGATATACTGTATATACTATTAGAGGAGAGAGAGATATACTGTATATACTATTAGAGGAGAGATATATACTGTATATACTATTAGAGGAGAGAGAGAGATATACTGTATATACTATTAGAGGAGAGAGATATACTGTATATACTATTAGAGGAGAGAGAGAGATATACTGTATATACTATTAGAGGAGAGATATATACTGTATATACTATTAGAGGAGAGATATATACTGTATATACTATTAGAGGAGAGAGAGAGAGATATACTGTATATACTATTAGAGGAGAGAGAGAGATATACTGTATATACTATTAGAGGAGAGAGATATACTGTATATACTATTAGAGGAGAGATATATACTGTATATACTATTAGAGGAGAGAGAGATATACTGTATATATACTATGAGAGGAGAGAGATATACTGTATATACTATTAGAGGAGAGAGATATACTGTATATACTATTAGAGGAGAGATATATACTGTATATACTATTAGAGGAGAGAGATATATACTGTATATACTATTAGAGGAGAGAGATATACTGTATATACTATTAGAGGAGAGATATACACTGTATATACTATTAGAGGAGATATATACTGTATATACTATTAGAGGAGAGATATACTGTATATACTATTAGAGGAGAGATATATACTGTATATACTATTAGAGGAGAGAGATATACTGTATATACTATTAGAGGAGAGAGATATACTGTATATATACTATTAGAGGAGAGAGATATACTGTATATACTATTAGAGGAGAGATATACTGTATATACTATTAGAGGAGAGAGATATACTGTATATACTATCAGAGGAGAGATATATACTTATAGAGGAGATATATACTATCAGAGGAGAGATATATACTATTAGAGGAGAGATATACACTGTATATACTATTAGAGGAGATATATACTGTATATACTATTAGAGGAGAGATATACTGTATATACTATTAGAGGAGAGATATACTGTATATACTATTAGAGGAGAGAGAGAGATATACTGTATATACTATTAGAGGAGAGAGATATACTGTATATACTATCAGAGGAGAGATATATACTTATAGAGGAGATATATACTATCAGAGGAGAGATATATACTATTAGAGGAGAGATATATACTATTGAGGAGAGAGAGGGGCAATTTTGATGTATAAAATTCTTCACATTTCGCAGTGAAACGCACAGCCAATTTCTTTTTTAAATCGCTGACATCCCCACATTTTTAGGTTTATTAACATAAATGTTATAGCGATAAGTTCACAAAGGCCGCGTGTCTCAAATGGTGAAGTCGCTGTTTCCATAGCATGTACTGTTGTGGATTTAGTAAGCCTTGTTTGAAGGCGTCTCTCACACTGTCTCTCACTCATTAGGTGTGGGGATTAATGATAAAAAAGCTTTTCAAAAAACATTTAAATATTCCACATCTTTCATACATTGGTGGTTGTTTGTTAAACTTTTTTAACTGAAATTCATGTTTATTTTAAAACCATTCCTACTTTTCCAACTATTCTCACTTCAACTTTTTCTTACAGATTTCAGATATTCAGCATTCCCACTTCTCATTTTCTAATTATGGTTCATGTATTGTCTTAGTGATTGATTCACATCACAACTTCATTGATGCCTCTTTATTTTTTTGTATGATTTATGGTTTCGCTCATCACAGATCCCAATGCTGCATGTGTGGGGTCAGTGATGAGCGAAACCATAAATCATACAAGATATAAAATAAAGAGGCATCAATGAAGTTGTGATGTGAATCAATCACTAATGCCGCGTACACACGAGCGGACTTTACGGCGGACTTTGCCCGGCGGACTTTTCGACGTACTTTCCGACGGACTTTCTGAATGAACGGACTTGCCTACACCACAATCCACCAAAGTCCGTCGAATTCGTACGTGATGACGTACGACCGGACTAAAACAAGGAAGTTCATAGCCAGTAGCCAATAGCTGCCCTAGCGTGGCTTTTTTGTCCGTCGAACTAGCATACAGACGGTGGACTTTTCGACCGGACTCGATTTCAACGGATAAATTTGAAACAAGTTTCAAATCTAAGTCCGTCCAACTTTTGAGAAAACAAAGTCCGCTGGAGCCCACACACATCGAATTGTCCGTCGAAATCCAGTCCGCCGGGCAAAGTCCGCCGTAAAGTCCGCTCGTGTGTACGCGGCATAAGACAACAAAAGACATACATAAACCTTAATTAATGAAATGACATTGTCACTTGTTAGGTCCACCATCAAGTTTATTTATTTTAACCACTTCAATACCTGGTTATTGTCAAATGACGTCCACAGATGGGATCTCCCATCCTGGGTGGACGTCATATAACGGCCTTGGCTTCCCGGTAGCCTAGGGTGCGTGCGCGCACGTCCGCCGCATTGCTCGGGACCCGGTGCGTGTGCCCAGTGGCCGCCATGTCCGCCGGGGACCCGGGATTGCCCATTAACCGGGCCGGACCGTGGATCTGTGGAAAAAAGGATGTCAATTTTTTTGGGGTACAACGTCGCACAACCGCGCAATTGTCGTTTAAAGTGCGACAGCGCTGAAAACTAAAAATTGGCCTGGGAAGGAAGGGGGTGAAAATGCCCTGTATTGAACCGGTTAAAGTAACTTACTTTTGCATACAGTAACTAACGATTGCTGCAGGAGCACACAGGAGCCAGAGAGGAGACTACCTGCCTCCAATGAGGGAAACACAATACCAGTGGAGTGGCAGAACCTGGGGATGCTCAGGAAAGTAGCACTGGATCTAAGTGTCAGGGGCGAGGGGGAGGGGGGACTGCAGTGTTCACCAGCCCCTAGCCTCACAGCACAGAACTTCCGGGTTCCAGGAACTACCATCACCTGACCAGCCACGTCACACCACACTGCCTCCAGCGAACACAGTGTTTACTGACGTGGCTGGGGATGACCTCAGCGGAAGGAGCGGAGGAACGCCCAAGGCTCAGTGTGGAGAGGCAGGGCACAGCGCTTTCAGCTCTGTTCGGAGTGGCGTGGAAGGCAGGGCATAGCGCGGCACGCAGATAGATGAGGTCATCCCAAAATCGATTTTTAGCGGTCGCAGCATTGATGCCGAATCGCAGACAGCCGAATCGCGATGCATCGATGCTGCAATTAAATTCAACACCCCTACTGCCGACCCGGACGGACGAAAAATCCGCTTCTGAGCAGAAAAGGAGGGCCCTTACCTGCAGCGTGACTCCTTACCTTTCCTGGATTGTGGGAGCAAAGTACTCTTCCCACCAGTAACATTCTTAATGTCATCCAGCGAGGCTCCAAATAGCCTCTCCCCCTGGAAAGGCAAATCCGCCAGCGCTTTCTTAGAAGTCTGATCCACAGACCAGCATTTTAGCCAAATCAGGCGACGTAGCACCACAGCTGATACTGAGGCTCTAGAGAGCAAGGGGGTCGTATCTAGGGCCGCATCACAGACATATTTTAGGCCCTGCACCATCTGGTCTGCCAGTTCCAAGCAGACCGGGAAAACCTGTTGCTTCTCCAACTCGCGGTGCAATAACTTAGCCCATTCTATAAGCGTTTGTGACACCAGGGCCGTGGTTAACACTGGCCGCAATGCTGACCCCACCACCGTAAACATTGACCGGGCAACCGCCTCGGCCCTTCTGTCGGCAGGGTCCTCGAAAGCAGGGGTCCCTTCCACCAGAATCGTGGTTATTTTATTTAACCTGGATACCAGGGGGGGGGGGGTCAACGACCGGAGATGTCCATTTCTTCAGGAAACTCTCCTCAAAGGGGTAACGCAACGCCATCCGTCTCAAGACCGAAAAGGCCCGCTGGGGGCTTCCCCACTCCTTGTAAATGAACTTATCAAAATAAGTTAGGTAGGGAAACACCTTAGCCATGCAGGCCGGCTTGTGGGACCCAAAAGGGACCGACACCACTGCAGATGCCCCCGCCATATCCTCTATCTTTAGGGTATCCCTCACCGCTGTGATAAGTGCTCCTACAAGTGCTTTTTCCTGTGCTGACCCGGACACGGAATCATCCTCGCTGTCCGAACGGTCCTGGTGCGCATCTTCAGAACAGGGGCCGCCTGCCACAGCGGGGCCCGAGTCTGAATCAGAGCTTTCCCTAGAAGACGGTGGGGGGAGGGGGCGTTTATTCCTCTTGCGCCCGCACGCTGCTTCTACCCTGGCAACAAATTCCTTCAGGACCGCCGACCGAGCGTTTATAGGCACCGCAGGTGCAGGGGAACCAGTTGCCATAACAGGGATGTCTGGGGAAGAAGTGCCAGCTTCTGATGCCATGCTGACCCACACTCGCCTGTCACCACTTAGGGACCTAAGGCAAGTCACACAAAATGCCCACCCTCCTAGCTGCCACAGACTGAGGGGCCTCCCGCAGCACTCGCCACCCTGACCCAGGTACTGCGCTGTGCTGCTGCCGTCCACGCTCCCCTGTATCAGCCACGAGGTGTTCTGTGTAAAATTTGCGCTGTTCCAGATAGAAATAGTCACCCAGCGCTAGAGGCAAAACAAGCTGAGGCTACTAGAAAATGGCCACCTCAGCAAAAAAACGTCTGAGGCGCCGGGAAGATGGCCTCCGGACTTCCAAAAAATGGCCGAAAGGAGAAAAAAACTGGCTGTGGCTACAGAAAAATGGCCGCGGTCCGCGCGACGGCCTCCCCACATGGCATGCACACTAAAACAACCCACCATGGCACAAGAAACAGGTAAAAGGACGAGTGGACCACCAACACCCAGCGCAGCCCCCTGCCAGGACTCGGAGCCCCCCCGGAGGACCCCCGGCCAGGTACGTGCACCGCACCCCCATATGCCTAGCCACACAGCGGCCCATAGCATGGGGAGGAGGGAAAGGGACAGGGAGAGAAGAAAGGGAGAGTGAGACCCCTTGGTCGACCTCCCAGGGAATGCCCAGCTGCTCCATCCTGCCGAGACAGGTGGGACCATACTTACCCCTCCTGCAGGGACTGCTGGACGCATTCCACAGACAGACCCATCACCCGTCGGCCACGGCACACTGTGACACAGACAGCGGTAGCCTGGTCATGTGTTTCCCGGAGCATATAGCTCACCGGCCGACCCTGGATCAGACGGGGCCTGTCGTAGCCAACCCAGCGCGTAGCTAGGGTCTGCTCACGCTCGATGGCCAGGCTGGGGAGACTACCAGGATCTATATTATCCAGCCTGTCACCCAGCCCGGCTGTTGATTGTAGATCACAGGAATCAAAAATGCAGAGAGATAGAAAAAATACCCAGGACCAATGGTCCCCACCGGGAGCCAGCTCCTTCTCCAACACTAGGCAGAAAGAAACTGAGCTGCTGGAAGCAGAAGGAGGGGTTATAGCCAGTAGGACCGCCCCCTGGGCGGTACTGTGCAGTTTTGTTGTTTACATGTTCTGCCTAGTCCTCTCCTGAAGGTGGCAATATAATCCTAAGGTCAAGATGAAGATGCTGTGTCCATCAATGAACGAAAGAGAAAACTGTTTATCTGGGTGCTCCCACTCAGAATACATAAGCTTTTTTAGCCATGAATGGATAGAAAAAGCATGAACAGATTGTGGAGGCTTTAGTGAACCCAAACCAGAAGTGGGCTCATCCACTGACTGCGTTATTGGCAGTAAAAATGTGGAGCAAACAATTCAATGAGAGATTGTACCAACACCCTTTCCTGCGAACCTGATCCTTCCATATTAGGTTCTTCGGAAGAGGAGATATCAGCCTCCTTCTGGTCCTTTGAAAGAAATTTGTCATCTCTCGCCCCTTGTTCCTCAGTATGAGGGCCCTCAGCAATGGACGGGGACCTGCTACACTTAGTCCCACACTGGGATGCGATTAAAGCATCAAACTTAGTGGTTGAAGAAAAAACCTCCTTAGTAATATACACAGGGGCTGCAGTGTTAAGAGCAGCTGCAACACCAGCCCCTCCTGATGGCTCACTCTGACCAGCCATATCACTCTCAGGGGAGAATGCCATCTTTTTTTAGATGGTTCTAGGCTTCCGTGTGACTATTGTCCTTCTAGAGCCCTGTTTTTAGGTTTTTTTAACGACCGACCACAGCCTGGTGCACAAAGCAGAGCTACTACCAGAAGGAATGCATCCACTGCTTGAGCGATAGTCCAGCTCTGCTGCTGCTATTAATGCTCAGCCTGATGCAGTAGTAAATGTGTCAAAAGGGATGCCTGTGTTACCAAAAACCACATGCCACCTTTGCTCGTGTCCCTCCGCAGCAACAATGGTGCCTTTTAAAACACACCTTCCCGCGCTGGGCGTTGGAGGATGCCAATGCCACACTAAGCCTTGTCCCACACCCCCCACCCCCTGTTGTCTATGGCCCTTCCTCTCTCTTTAAAGAAAGTTTTTCCCACGCGAGTGCGGGCTCCGATCCTATGGGATCAGCAGGGAGAGAGGCAGTAATGGCGAAGGGGGGGCCTGGAAGCTGCGAGCGGCATGCCGTTTGCGCCCCACCCCCCCCTTTTTTTTTTTGAAGCACTCTTTCCCCATGAAGAGGGAAAGAAAAAAACAGCACAGGGGGGCGTCTGGTGGGGAGGTAAAACCTCACCAGACTTACCGGAGATCTGTTGCCGGTCGGAGGAAGAGAAAACTGCTGCTTCCTGGACACATTGTGAGCTCTAAGAGAAGCATGAGAAGGTAAGTGCTCTATACAGCCCCCAGTGGTGACACATAGGCATGACAACATTTACTAAATTAAAAGGAGACGTTCATAAGAAATTTTTTTTTTTTTTTTAATTTGTTAGAAAACTCCACTTACCTTTCCCGCCGCAGGGTTTTCTGTGGTAAACTAACAGACCGAATCTTCACCCTTCACAGTGGGTTCCGTTAAACCTTCAGGAGCTGGGGAAACCCACAATCCTGGACCTGTAATAGCACCACCGCAAGTAAAACTTAATGGCCTTAATACCAAAAAGTACTGGATCCCGGGATCCAGCTCTCTAAAAGAGAACAGGCAAAACCTCGTTTCTTCGGATACAAGGCCCGGGTAACATTCAACCTGGTCAAAAAAGACACTTTGAATGAATCCAGTCAGCATTGCTAGCCCCAGCAAGGATTACTCCAGTGGATCTCAGCACAGCACATCTTTACTTGTGACCAACACCTTAAGACACTGGCGAAAAAAACTGAGGTACTCCCAGTAGTGGGAGGGGTTATATAGGGAGTGCACTTTTTGTCTTAGGACGCGCCCGTGTCCATCACCTGAAGGTGGCCCATAACCCACATAGTACCTGCTATGGCTCTGTGTCCTGTGATGTACGATAAGAAAGAGCTGGTACATGGAGCTCTGCCCACTGACAGTCTGAAAGCTTCCAGCACCATTACTGAACTCCATGTGCTGCCTTCACAGCTGCCATAAGCCACCGATGTGGCATTG
The DNA here is from genome assembly GCA_037952925.1 of Lithobates clamitans. Lineage (NCBI taxonomy): Eukaryota > Metazoa > Chordata > Amphibia > Anura > Ranidae > Lithobates > Lithobates clamitans. The sequence continues at coordinate 171,906 of JBBGZY010003436.1, read as the reverse complement.
ATCGATCGAAACCTGACCAGGCGCCCAGGAAGAAGCTCTAGACATAATCCAAACACATAATGCTCCCGGCCAAAGATCAGTAATCAAGCCTCCATCACTATATAGTACCCTTGTCCCAGCACTTAGGTCAGAGCCTTCGTTGAGGCCAGACCAAAGGGGAGCGCCACAAATTGGGAATGCGCATTCCTGACTGCAAAGAAGAGACATGAACGGATGAGATATGGATGGAGCACGGACGGATGCATGAGACATGGATGGAGCATGGATGGATGATCTTGTTTCATTCTTTATAAATTCTGAATGCTGAGGATGATCCCTCATCCTTGTATTTTTTGAAGGCCTTCTCCTTTGCTTTTATATGCATTTTTACATTGGAGTTAAGCCATCCAGGACTTTTGTTCGCTCTTTTAAATTTATTACACAATGGGATACATTGGCTAATGCCCTTATTTAATATGCTCTTAAAGCAAACCCATCTCTCCTCCGTATTCTTTGTTCCTTAGGGACTCCGGTCTGCCGGACCAAGTATGCCGTAAAGTCCGCTCGTGTGTACGCGGCATAAGCCAAGGGACAATGTAGTCAAATGGACTGGTAAGAGGAGCAGCAGCTGCCAACAATTGAGCTCTGAATTTCCACTGTGTGGAAGAAACCCCTGCATGGGCAACTGACACTGTACATTTGTTAAATCACCCCCAATAGTAGAAACAAATGTTATATAAACTGACTGAAGATGTTTAATCTCTTGCCACCCAGCCATCCTGACATTTCTCTCCTACATGTAAAAATCATCATTTTATTGCTAGAAAATTACACAGAACCCCCCCAAACATTATATGTTTAATTATCAGAAACCCTAGTGAATAAAATGGTGGCCATTGCAACTTTTTTTTTTTTTTTTATCTCATACAGTATTTGCACAGCAATTTTTCAAACACGTTTCTTTGGAAAGAAAACGATTTCTTTCAAAAAAAAAAAAAAACTAAAGTTGGCCCAATTTTTTTGCATAATGTGAAATATGATGAAAAGAGATCAAGTCATTTAAAGCGGTAGTAAACCCACTGTTTTTTTTTCCTACACCTGCAAGGGAAAAGGCATAATGAGCTAGTATGCACCGCATACTAGCTCATTATGAGCTACTTACCTTAGAACGAGGCGCCGGCATCTCTCCCTGTCCACGCCGAGGGAGCTGACATTTCCCCCCGGCGTGACTTCTGCCCGGCAAGCTCCGGAGTTTGCCGGGCTGTCAGCCGAGAATCCCCTGTGCACATACGCTGCTGCAGTCAGCGGCTCATTGCGAGGGGAATATCTCCTAAACTGTACACGTTTAGGAGATATTTTTTTACTTACAGGTAAGCCTTATTATAGGCCTTATTATAGGCTTACCTGTAGGTAAAAGTTAAAACAAAAAAAAAAAGGTATACAACCGCTTTAATGGAGGGATGCCAAACTTTGGTACTTAAAAATCTCCATAAAAGACACTTTAAAAAATTTCGGGGGTTACCAATTTAGAGTTACAGAGGAAGTCCAGGGCTAGAAGTATTACTCTCATTCTAATGATTGTGGTGATACCTCACATGTGGCTTTAACGTGTACATATGCGGGTGCAACCTACGTATGCGCTCGCTTCTGTGAGCGAACACGCGGGGACAGGGGTGCATTACAGTTTTTTTTCTTTTATGGTTTATTTTTTTATAAATTTTTTTTATTACATTTCTTAAAGTAGAGTTCCCCCCAGATACCTGGATAATACAGGTATTTTGCTCCCATTTCCTGGCACAGATACCCGAGCCACCCGCAGGTATCTATGCCACTTCCAGCGCCTTCTCTGTCCCGTTCCATCCCCCCCCCCCCCCCGCTGTCTTCTGGGAGACACACAGGTCCCAGAAGACAGCAGGGACCAGTTGGATAGCACAGCACGAGTCGCGCATGCGCAGTAGGGAACCAGGAAGTAAAGCCACAAGTCTTCACTTCCTGATTCCCTTACTGAAGATGGCGGCGGCAGCGCCCTAAAGCCGAGCAATAAATTGGCTTTAGGTGCCGACATCGTGGGTGGCCTGGACAGGGAAGTGTTCATATTTTAAAAGTTAGCAGCTGCAGTATTTGTAGCTGCTGACTTTAAAAAAAATAAAATTTGGCAGACCTCCGCTTTAACAAACAAAACAAAACAAAACACAAGACATCATACACATTGAACCTAAAATCTAATAATATGGTTTCAACATCTAATAGAACAATTATTAATCCAAAGAGAAAAAAAAAATGAAGAAAAGAGGTAATAAAAGGGGAAAAGAAAAACATGAATTCCTTCTTTCCCCAATGACCCCAAACATTCCTTATATGGGAACACCCATATTATAAATAATGCCCCCCATTTTATTCTTTATTTTCTATTCTGACACTTTCTTTTATGACTTGCATTCCCATTACCAGGAATGTAAACATGCCTTGTAATAGGAATAGTGCAGACAGGTCCTCTTTATGAAGAGATCTGGGGTCTATAATGAATGTAAACATCCCATGTGACAGTAATAGGTGGTGACAGGTCCTCTTTATGGAGAGATCTGGGGTCTATAATGAATGTAAACATCCCATGTGACAGTAATAGGGGGTGACAGGTCCTCTTTATGGAGAGATCTGGGTTCTATAATGAATGTAAACATCCCATGTGACAGTAATAGGGGGTGACAGGTCCTCTTTATGGAGAGATCTGGGGTCTATAATGAATGTAAACATCCCATGTGACAGTAATAGGAGGTGACGGGTCCTCTTTATGGAGAGATCTGGGGTCTATAATGAATGTAAACATCCCATGTGACAGTAATAGGAGGTGACAGGTCCTCTTTATGGAGAGATCTGGGGTCTATAATGTAAACATCCCATGTGACAGTAATAGGAGGTGACAGGTCCTCTTTATGGAGAGATCGGGGGTCTATAATGAATGTAAACATCCCATGTGACAGTAATAGGGGGTGACAGGTTTTCTTTATGGAGAGATCTGGGGTCTATAATGAATATAAACATCCCATGTGACAGTAATAGGTGGTGACAGGTCCTCTTTATGGAGAGATCCGGGGTCTATAATGAATGTAAACATCCCATGTGACAGTAATAGGTGGTGACAGGTCCTCTTTATGGAGAGATCTGGGGTCTATAATGAATGTAAACATCCCATGTGACAGTAATAGGTGGTGACAGGTCCTCTTTATGGAGAGATCTGGGGTCTATAATGAATGTAAACATCCCATGTGACAGTAATAGGTGGTGACGGGTCCTCTTTATGGAGAGATCTGGGGTCTATAATGAATGTAAACATCCCATGTGACAGTAATAGGAGGTGACAGGTCCTCTTTATGGAGAGATCTGGGGTCTATAATGAATGTAAACATCCCATGTGACTGTAATAGGAGGTGACAGGTCCTCTTTATGGAGAGATCTGGGGTCTATAATGAATGTAAACATCCCATGTGACAGTAATAGGTGGTGACAGGTCCTCTTTATGGAGGGATCTGGGGTCTATAATGAATGTAAACATCCCATGTGACAGTAATAGGTGGTGACAGGTCCTCTTTATGGAGGGATCTGGGGTCTATAATGAATGTAAACATCCCATGTGACAGTAATAGGTGGTGATGGGTCCTCTTTATGGAGAGATCTGGGGTCTATAATGAATGTGAACATCCCATGTGACAGTAATAGGAGGTGACGGGTCCTCTTTATGGAGAGATCTGGGGTCTATAATGAATGTAAACATCCCATGTGACAGTAATAGGAGGTGACAGGTCCTCTTTATGGAGAGATCTGGGGTCTATAATGAATATAAACATGTCATGTGACAGTAATAGGTGGTGACAGGTCCTCTTTATGGAGAGATCTGGGGTCTATAATGAATGTAAACATCCCATGTGACAGTAATAGGAGGTGACAGGTCCTCTTTATGGAGAGATCTGGGGTCTATAATGAATGTAAACATCCCATGTGACAGTAATAGGAGGTGACAGGTCCTCTTTATGGAGAGATCTGGGGTCTATAATGAATGTAAACATCCCATGTGACAGTAATAGGAGGTGACGGGTCCTCTTTATGGAGAGATCTGGGGTCTATAATGAATGTAAACATCCCATGTGACAGTAATAGGTGGTGACAGGTCCTCTTTATGGAGGGATCTGGGGTCTATAATGTAAACATCCCATGTGACAGTAATAGGAGGTGACGGGTCCTCTTTATGGAGAGATCTGGGGTCTATAATGTAAACATCCCATGTGACAGTAATAGGAGGTGACAGGTCCTCTTTATGGAGAGATCTGGGGTCTATAATGAATGTAAACATCCCATGTGACAGTAATAGATGGTGACGGGTCTATAATGAATGTAAACATCCCATGTGACAGTAATAGGAGGTGACAGGTCCTCTTTATGGAGAGATCTGGGGTCTATAATGAATGTAAACATCCCATGTGACAGTAATAGGAGGTGACGGGTCCTCTTTATGGAGAGATCTGGGGTCTATAATGTAAAGATCCCATGTGACAGTAATAGGAGGTGACAGGTCCTCTTTATGGAGAGATCTGGGGTCTATAATGTAAACATCCCATGTGACAGTAATAGGAGGTGACAGGTCCTCTTTATGAAGAGATCTGGGGTCTATAATGAATGTAAACATCCCATGTGACAGTAATAGGGGGTGACAGGTCCTCTTTATGGAGAGATCTGGGGTCTATAATAAATGTAAACATCCCATGTGACAGTAATAGGGGGTGACAGGTCCTCTTTATGGAGAGATCGGGGGTCTATAATGAATGTAAACATCTCATGTGACAGTAATAGAAGGTGACAGGTCCTCTTTATGGAGAGATCTGGGGTCTATAATGAATGTAAACATCTCATGTGACAGTAATAGATGGTGACAGGTCCTCTTTATGGAGAGATCGGGGGTCTCTAATGAATGTAAACATCTCATGTGACAGTAATAGATGGTGACAGGTCCTCTTTATGGAGAGATCTGGGGTCTATAATGAATGTAAACATCCCATGTGACAGTAATAGATGGTGACAGGTCCTCTTTATGGAGAGATCTGGGGTCTATAATGAATGTAAACATCACATGTGACAGTAATAGGTGGTGACAGGTCCTCTTTATAGAGAGATCTGGGGTCTATAATGAATGTAAACATCCCATGTGACAGTAATAGGTGGTGACAGGTCCTCTTTATGGAGAGATCTGGGGTCTATAATGAATGTAAACATCCCATGTGACAGTAATAGGAGGTGACATGTCCTCTTTATGGAGAGATCTGGGGTCTATAATGTAAACATCCCATGTGACAGTAAAAGGAGGTGACAGGTCCTCTTTATGGAGAGATCTGGGGTCTATAATAAATGTAAACATCCCATGTGACAGTAATAGGGGGTGACAGGTCCTCTTTATGGAGAGATCGGGGGTCTATAATGAATGTAAACATCTCATGTGACAGTAATAGAAGGTGACAGGTCCTCTTTATGGAGAGATCTGGGGTCTATAATGAATGTAAACATCTCATGTGACAGTAATAGATGGTGACAGGTCCTCTTTATGGAGAGATCGGGGGTCTATAATGAATGTAAACATCTCATGTGACAGTAATAGATGGTGACAGGTCCTCTTTATGGAGAGATCTGGGGTCTATAATGATTGTAAACATCCCATGTGACAGTAATAGGAGGTGACAGGTCCTCTTTATGGAGAGATCTGGGGTCTATAATGAATGTAAACATCCCAGGTGACAGTAATAGGAGGTGACGGGTCCTCTTTATGGAGAGATCCGGGGTCCCATAATGAATGTAAACATCCCATGTGACAGTAATAGACGGTGACAGGTCCTCTTTATGGAGAGATCTGGGGTCTATAATGTAAACATCCCATGTGACAGTAATAGGAGGTGACAGGTCCTCTTTATGGAGAGATCTGGGGTCTATAATGAATGTAAACATCCCATGTGACAGTAATAGATGGTGACGGGTCTATAATGAATGTAAACATCCCATGTGACAGTAATAGGAGGTGACGGGTCCTCTTTATGGAGAGATCTGGGGTCTATAATGAATGTAAACATCCCATGTGACAGTAATAGGAGGTGACGGGTCCTCTTTATGGAGAGATCTGGGGTCTATAATGAATGTAAACATCCCATGTGACAGTAATAGGAGGTGACGGGTCCTCTTTATGGAGAGATCTGGGGTCTATAATGAATGTAAACATCCCATGTGACAGTAATAGGAGGTGACAGGTCCTCTTTATGGAGAGATCTGGGGTCTATAATGAATGTAAACATCCCATGTGACAGTAATAGATGGTGACAGGTCCTCTTTATGGAGAGATCTGGGGTCTATAATGAATGTAAACATCCCATGTGACAGTAATAGGAGGTGACAGGTCCTCTTTATGGAGAGATCTGGGGTCTATAATGAATGTAAACATCCCATGTGACAGTAATAGGTGGTGACAGGTCCTCTTTATGGAGAGATCTGGGGTCTATAATGAATGTAAACATCCCATGTGACAGTAATAGGAGGTGACAGGTCCTCTTTATGGAGAGATCTGGGGTCTATAATGAATGTAAACATCCCATGTGACAGTAATAGGGGGTGACAGGTCCTCTTTATGGAGAGATCTGGGGTCTATAATGAATGTAAACATCCCATGTGACAGTAATAGGAGGTGACAGGTCCTCTTTATGGAGAGATCTGGGGTCTATAATGAATGTAAACATCCCATGTGACAGTAATAGGTGGTGACAGGTCCTCTTTATGGAGAGATCTGGGGTCTATAATGAATGTAAACATCCCATGTGACAGTAATAGGAGGTGACAGGTCCTCTTTATGGAGAGATCTGGGGTCTATAATGAATGTAAACATCCCATGTGACAGTAATAGGGGGTGACAGGTCCTCTTTATGGAGAGATCTGGGGTCTATAATGAATGTAAACATCCCATGTGACAGTAATAGGAGGTGACAGGTCCTCTTTATGGAGAGATCTGGGGTCTATAATGAATGTAAACACCCCATGTGACAGTAATAGGGGGTGACAGGTCCTCTTTATGGAGAGATCTGGGGTCTATAATGAATATAAACATCCCATGTGACAGTAATAGGAGGTGACAGGTCCTCTTTATGGAGAGATCTGGGGTCTATAATGAATGTAAACATCCCATGTGACAGTAATAGGAGGTGACGGGTCCTCTTTATGGAGAGATCTGGGGTCTGTAATGTAAACATCCCATGTGACAGTAATAGGTGGTGACAGGTCCTCTTTATGGAGAGATCTGGGGTCTATAATGAATGTAAACATCCCATGTGACAGTAATAGGAGGTGACAGGTCCTCTTTATGGAGAGATCTGGGGTCTATAATGAATGTAAACATCCCATGTGACAGTAATAGGAGGTGACGGGTCCTCTTTATGGAGAGATCTGGGGTCTATAATGAATGTAAACATCCCATGTGACAGTAATAGGAGGTGACAGGTCCTCTTTATGGAGAGATCTGGGGTCTATAATGAATGTAAACATCCCATGTGACAGTAATAGGGGGTGACAGGTCCTCTTTATGGAGAGATCTGGGGTCTATAATGAATGTAAACATCCCATGTGACAGTAATAGGGGGTGACAGGTCCTCTTTATGGAGAGATCTGGGGTCTATAATGAATGTAAACATCCCATGTGACAGTAATAGGAGGTGACGGGTCCTCTTTATGGAGAGATCTGGGGTCTATAATGAATGTAAACATCCCATGTGACAGTAATAGGAGGTGACAGGTCCTCTTTATGGAGAGATCTGGGGTCTATAATGAATGTAAACATCCCATGTGACAGTAATAGGGGGTGACAGGTCCTCTTTATGGAGAGATCTGGGGTCTATAATGAATGTAAACATCCCATGTGACAGTAATAGGAGGTGACGGGTCCTCTTTATGGAGAGATCTGGGGTCTATAATGAATGTAAACATCCCATGTGACAGTAATAGGAGGTGACAGGTCCTCTTTATGGAGAGATCTGGGGTCTATAATGAATGTAAACATCCCATGTGACAGTAATAGGTGGTGACAGGTCCTCTTTATGGAGAGGTCTGGGGTCTATAATGAATGTAAACATCCCATGTGACAGTAATAGGAGGTGACAGGTCCTCTTTATGGAGAGATCTGGGGTCTATAATGAATGTAAACATCCCATGTGACAGTAATAGGGGGTGACAGGTCCTCTTTATGGAGAGATCTGGGGTCTATAATGAATGTAAACATCCCATGTGACAGTAATAGGAGGTGACGGGTCCTCTTTATGGAGAGATCTGGGGTCTATAATGAATGTAAACATCCCATGTGACAGTAATAGGTGGTGACGGGTCCTCTTTATGGAGAGATCTGGGGTCTATAATGAATGTAAACATCCCATGTGACAGTAATAGGTGGTGACAGGTCCTCTTTATGGAGAGATCTGGGGTCTATAATGAATGTAAACATCCCATGTGACAGTAATAGGAGGTGACGGGTCCTCTTTATGGAGAGATCTGGGGTCTATAATGAATGTAAACATCCCATGTGACAGTAATAGGAGGTGACAGGTCCTCTTTATGGAGAGATCTGGGGTCTATAATGAATGTAAACATCCCATGTGACAGTAATAGGTGGTGACAGGTCCTCTTTATGGAGAGGTCTGGGGTCTATAATGAATGTAAACATCCCATGTGACAGTAATAGGAGGTGACAGGTCCTCTTTATGGAGAGATCTGGGGTCTATAATGAATGTAAACATCCCATGTGACAGTAATAGGGGGTGACAGGTCCTCTTTATGGAGAGATCTGGGGTCTATAATGAATGTAAACATCCCATGTGACAGTAATAGGAGGTGACGGGTCCTCTTTATGGAGAGATCTGGGGTCTATAATGAATGTAAACATCCCATGTGACAGTAATAGGTGGTGACGGGTCCTCTTTATGGAGAGATCTGGGGTCTATAATGAATGTAAACATCCCATGTGACAGTAATAGGAGGTGACGGGTCCTCTTTATGGAGAGATCTGGGGTCTATAATGAATGTAAACATCCCATGTGACAGTAATAGGAGGTGACAGGTCCTCTTTATGGAGAGATCTGGGGTCTATAATGAATGTAAACATCCCATGTGACAGTAATAGGAGGTGACAGGTCCTCTTTATGGAGAGATCTGGGGTCTATAATGAATGTAAACATCCCATGTGACAGTAATAGGAGGTGACAGGTCCTCTTTATGGAGAGATCTGGGGTCTATAATGAATGTAAACATCCCATGTGACAGTAATAGGTGGTGACGGGTCCTCTTTATGGAGAGATCTGGGGTCTATAATGAATGTAAACATCCCATGTGACAGTAATAGGAGGTGACAGGTCCTCTTTATGGAGAGATCTGGGGTCTATAATGAATGTAAACATCCCATGTGACAGTAATAGGAGGTGACGGGTCCTCTTTATGGAGAGATCTGGGGTCTATAATGAATGTAAACATCCCATGTGACAGTAATAGGAGGTGACGGGTCCTCTTTATGGAGAGATCTGGGGTCTATAATGAATGTAAACATCCCATGTGACAGTAATAGGAGGTGACAGGTCCTCTTTATGGAGAGATCTGGGGTCTATAATGAATGTAAACATCCCATGTGACAGTAATAGGAGGTGACAGGTCCTCTTTATGGAGAGATCTGGGGTCTATAATGAATGTAAACATCCCATGTGACAGTAATAGGAGGTGACAGGTCCTCTTTATGGAGAGATCTGGGGTCTATAATGAATGTAAACATCCCATGTGACAGTAATAGGAGGTGACGGGTCCTCTTTATGGAGAGATCTGGGGTCTATAATGAATGTAAACATCCCATGTGACAGTAATAGGAGGTGACGGGTCCTCTTTATGGAGAGATCTGGGGTCTATAATGAATGTAAACATCCCATGTGACAGTAATAGGTGGTGACGGGTCCTCTTTATGGAGAGATCTGGGGTCTATAATGAATGTAAACATCCCATGTGACAGTAATAGGAGGTGACAGGTCCTCTTTATGGAGAGATCTGGGGTCTATAATGAATGTAAACATCCCATGTGACAGTAATAGGAGGTGACAGGTCCTCTTTATGGAGAGATCTGGGGTCTATAATGAATGTAAACATCCCATGTGACAGTAATAGGAGGTGACAGGTCCTCTTTATGGAGAGATCTGGGGTCTATAATGAATGTAAACATCCCATGTGACAGTAATAGGTGGTGACGGGTCCTCTTTATGGAGAGATCTGGGGTCTATAATGAATGTAAACATCCCATGTGACAGTAATAGGGTGGGAAGCCGGAATAAAAGAAAACATAAACAAACAATACCATCTTGGCTTCCCAGCAATGGCATGTTTTGAAATGCAGAGGCCAGGTGTGATGTCATAACATTGTGCCCGGTCTCTGAAAGACACTTCAAGAGACCATCTGGCCTGCCAGACTCTCTATGGTACAGGCAATCGCCAGCTGTAAAAGATGATACCTACTACTGAACCCATCATTCACATATCATCACTCAAAGTCTATGACATCATATTATGGCATGCTGGCGGGAAGTGGTTAATAAGAGATTCTGGAAATATGCCACGCCCACATCTCTACACTGCGCCCAATCAGAGAGCCTATTCCTTACTACAAGGACAATGTCCCCTTTATTTCATACACATTACTAAAGACTCCTGTACACAGGTCACTTACCTCTGCCAACTCTCAGATTTCTATTCAAATGACTCCAAATAGGCAATATCGCTGCCTGGGAGAACGCCATTATATCCAAGAAGATCTATGAAAAAAAAGAATTCATTCATCTCACACAGTGCTCTCCAAACTGTAACCTGTGGGCAGAAAGAGGTCCTCCCCTTACCCTCAAGACCTATTCCTCCCACTGACACCAATGATGGGGCACTATTCCTCCCACTGACACCAATGATGGGGCACTATTCCTCCCACTGATACCAATGATGGGACACTATTCCTCCCACTGACACCAATGATGGGGCACTATTCCTCCCACTGATACCAATGATGGGACACTATTCCTCCCACTGATACCAATGATGGGTGGGGCACTATTCCTCCCACTGATACCAATGATGGGGCACTATTCCTCCCACTGATACCAATGATGGGACACTATTCCTCCCACTGATACCAATGATGGGACACTATTCCTCCCACTGACACCAATGATAGGGCACTATTCCTCCCACTGACACCAATGATAGGGCACTATTCCTCCCACTGACACCAATGATGGGACACTATTCCTCCCACTGATACCAATGATGGGACACTATTCCTCCCACTGATACCAATGATGGGACACTATTCCTCCCACTGATACCAACGATGGGACACTATTCCTCCCACTGATACCAATGATGGGGCACTATTCCTCCCACTGATACCAATGATGGGACACTATTCCTCCCACTGATACCAATGATGGAGCACTATTCCTCCCACTGATACCAATGATGGGACACTATTCCTCCCACTGACACCAATGATAGGGCACTATTCCTCCCACTGATACCAATGATGGGGCACTATTCCTCCAACTGACACCAATGATGGGACACTATTCCTCCCACTGATACCAATGATGGGGCACTATTCCTCCCACTGACACCAATGATGGGACACTATTCCTCCCACTGACACCAATGATGGGGCACTATTCCTCCCACTGACACCAATGATGGGGCACTATTCCTCCCACTGATACCAATGATGGGACACTATTCCTCCCACTGACACCAATGATGGGGCACTATTCCTCCCACTGATACCAATGATAGGGCACTATTCCTCCCACTGACACCAATGATGTGACACTATTCGTCCCACTGACACCAATGATGGGGCACTATTCCTCCCACTGACACCAATGATGGGGCACTATTCCTCCCACTGACACCAATGATGGGGCACTATTCCTCCCACTGACACCAATGATGGGGCACTATTCCTCCCACTGACACCAATGATGGGGCACTATTCCTCCCACTGATACCAATGATGGGACACTATTCCTCCCACTGACACCAATGATGGGGCACTATTCCTCCCACTGATACCAATGATAGGGCACTATTCCTCCCACTGACACCAATGATGTGACACTATTCGTCCCACTGACACCAATGATGGGGCACTATTCCTCCCACTGATACCAATGATGGGACACTATTCCTCCCACTGACACCAATGATGGGGCACTATTCCTCCCACTGATACCAATGATAGGGCACTATTCCTCCCACTGACACCAATGATGTGACACTATTCGTCCCACTGACACCAATGATGGGACACTATTCCTCCCACTGATACCAATGATGGGGCACTATTCCTTCCACCGACACCAATGATGGGACACTATTCCTCCCACTGACACCAATGATGGGGCACTATTCCTCCCACTGATACCAATGATGGGACACTATTCCTCCCACTGACACCAATGATGGGGCACTATTCCTCCCACTGATACCAATGATAGGGCACTATTCCTCCCACTGACACCAATGATGTGACACTATTCGTCCCACTGACACCAATGATGGGGCACTATTCCTCCCACTGATACCAATGATGGGACACTATTCCTCCCACTGACACCAATGATGGGGCACTATTCCTCCCACTGATACCAATGATAGGGCACTATTCCTCCCACTGACACCAATGATGTGACACTATTCGTCCCACTGACACCAATGATGGGACACTATTCCTCCCACTGATACCAATGATGGGGCACTATTCCTTCCACCGACACCAGTGATGGGACACTATTCCTCCCACTGACACCAATGATGGGACACTATTCCTCCCACTGACACCAATGATGGGACACTATTCCTCCCACTGACACCAATGATGGGACACTATTCCTCCCACTGACACCAATGATGGGACACTATTCCTCCCACTGATACCAATGATGGGACACTATTCCTCCCACTGACACCAATGATGGGACACTATTCCTCCCACTGACACCAATGATGGGACACTATTCCTCCCACTGACACCAATGATGGGACACTATTCCTCCCACTGATACCAATGATGGGACACTATTCCTCCCACTGATACCAATGATGGGACACTATTCCTCCCACTGACACCAATGAAGGGACACTATTCCTCCCACTGATACCAATGATGGGGCACTATTCCTCCCACTGATACCAATGATGGGGCACTATTCCTCCCACTGACACCAATGATGGGACACTATTCCTCCCACTGATACCAATGATGGGACACTATTCCTCCCACTGATACCAATGATGGGACACTATTCCTCCCACTGATACCAATGATGGGACACTATTCCTCCCACTGACACCAATGAAGGGACACTATTCCTCCCACTGATACCAATGATGGGACACTATTCCTCACACTGATACCAATGATGGGACACTATTCCCCCCTGACACCAATGATGGGACACTATTCCTCCCACTGACACCAATGATGTGACACTATTCCTCCCACTGATACCAATGATGGGACACTATTCCTTCCACTGACACCAATGATGGGGCACTATTCCTCCCACTGATACCAATGATGGGACACTATTCCTTCCACTGATACCAATGATGGGACACTATTCCTCCCACTGATACCAATGATGGGGCACTATTCCTCCCACTGATACCAATGATGGGACACTATTCCTCCCACTGACACCAATGATGTGACACTATTCGTCCCACTGACACCAATGATGGGGCACTATTCCTCCCACTGATACCAATGATGGGGCACTATTCCTCCCACTGATACCAATGATGGGGCACTATTCCTCCCACTGACACCAATGATGGGACACTATTCCTCCCACTGATACCAATGATGGGGCACTATTCCTCCCACTGATACCAATGATGGGACACTATTCGTCCCACTGACACCAATGATGGGACACTATTCCTTCCACTGATACCAATGATGGGACACTATTCCTCCCACTGATACCAATGATGGGGCACTATTCCTCCCACTGATACCAATGATGGGACACTATTCGTCCCACTGACACCAATGATGGGACACTATTCCTCCCACTGATACCAATGATGGGACACTATTCCTCCCACTGACACCAATGATGTGACACTATTCGTCCCACTGACACCAATGATGGGGCACTATTCCTCCCACTGATACCAATGATGGGGCACTATTCCTCCCACTGATACCAATGATGGGGCACTATTCCTCCCACTGACACCAATGATGTGACACTATTCGTCCCACTGACACCAATGATGGGACACTATTCCTCCCACTGACACCAATGATGGGACACTATTCCTCCCACTGATACCAATGATGGGGCACTATTCCTTCCACCGACACAAAGTCTTGCACTAGTAGAAAGGCATTTGGCACCAGAATTTTGGAGGCCCTGAAGGGACATTCTGGTGGGAAAAAGGTCTTCACTCCTAACAGGGAATACAGTCCCTAAATGGTTAAGAGTCTGCAGGAGGCAACCATTAAAAAAAGGAAGTAGTAATAGGTAGGGCTGGGGAAAAAATCGATTTAAATTTTGAATCGAGTTGAGAGGTCAAATCGATTCAAAATTGAAGCAAATCGATTTTTTTAGATTTTTTTTTTCTCACTGGGCCGGTCCCGAGGCGCCGCTGGCATGAGTTTTTAGGTGAAGCCGAGGCTTCGGCCTAGTCCGCGAGGCAGCCTAAAGCTCATGCCCGCAGCGCCTCAGGACCGGCGTGGTTTCCAAAGAAAAAAGAAAACTGAATTCGAATCGTGAATCGAGTTTTTTTTAAGAGAATGGAAGATTTCATTTTTAAAGGTTATCTCCCAGCCCTAGTAATAGGTGTGAGTAGGAGAGACACCTGTATGCCGGAAGCTAGCAGATAGACGGACTGGTGTAACTCTCGTCCTATTTATGAACTGTGTGTTTCCACCTATGTTGTTGTTGTGCTGAAGATAAGCAGAGTTTTTCAGATGCATTGTCTTTTGGTGCTGGAAGAAAGATAAATACCTTTTTGTTTAAAGTAAAAGAGCTGCACAGATCTGGAAATGTTTCCGTGCCTGTGATTAGCCATGTGAAGTGTTGGCTTCCTGGTGGGATTGGGTATGTAGGGTGTCACACACACCCGAGCCCATCATGTGAGTGTGTAGACAGTGGGAAGTGTTGGCTTCCTGGTGGGATTGGGTATGTAGGGTGTCACACACCGGAGCCCATCTCTAGTGCCAAGCCATGTGAGTGTGTAGACAGTGGGAAGTGTTGGCTTCCTGGTGGGATTGGGTATGTAGGGTGTCACACACACCCGAGCCCATCATGTGAGTGTGTAGACAGTGGGAAGTGTTGGCTTCCTGGTGGGATTGGGTATGTAGAGTGTCACACACCGGAGCCCATCTCTAGTGCCAAGCCATGTGAGTGTGTAGACAGTGGGAAGTGTTGGCTTCCTGGTGGGATTGGGTATGTAGGGTGTCACACACCGGAGCCCATCTCTAGTGCCAAGCCATGTGAGTGTGTAGACAGTGGGAAGTGTTGGCTTCCTGGTGGGATTGGGTATGTAGGGTGTCACACACACCCGAGCCCATCATGTGAGTGTGTAGACAGTGGGAAGTGTTGGCTTCCTGGTGGGATTGGGTATGTAGAGTGTCACACACCGGAGCCCATCTCTAGTGCCAAGCCATGTGAGTGTGTAGACAGTGGGAAGTGTTGGCTTCCTGGTGGGATTGGGTATGTAGGGTGTCACACACCGGAGCCCATCTCTAGTGCCAAGCCATGTGAGTGTGTAGACAGTGGGAAGTGTTGGCTTCCTGGTGGGATTGGGTATGTAGGGTGTCACACACACCCGAGCCCATCATGTGAGTGTGTAGACAGTGGGAAGTGTTGGCTTCCTGGTGGGATTGGGTATGTAGGGTGTCACACACCGGAGCCCATCTCTAGTGCCAAGCCATGTGAGTGTGTAGACAGTGGGAAGTGTTGGCTCCCTGGTGGGATTGGGTATGTAGGGTGTCACACACACCCGAGCCCATCTCTAGTGGCAAGCCATGTGAGTGTAGACAGTGGGAAGTGTTGGCTTCCTGGTGGGATTGGGTATGTAGGGTGTCAAACACACCCGAGCCCATCTCTAGTGGCAAGCCATGTGAGTGTAGACAGTGGGAAGTGTTGGCTTCCTGGTGGGATTGGGTATGTAGGGTGTCACACACACCCGAGCCCATCTCTAGTGGCAAGCCATGTGAGTGTGTAGACAGTGGGAAGTGTTGGCTTCCTGGCGGGATTGGGTATGTAGGGTGTCACACACACCCGAGCCCATCTCTAGTGGCAAGCCATGTGAGTGTGTAGACAGTGGGAAGTGTTGGCTTCCTGGTGGGATTGGGTATGTAGGGTGTCACACACACCCGAGCCCATCTCTAGTGGCAAGCCATGTGAGTGTGTAGACAGTGGGAAGTCTTGGCTTCCTGGTGGGATTGGGTATGTAGGGTGTCAAACACACCCGAGCCCATCTCTAGTGGCAAGCCATGTGAGTGTGTGGACAGTGGGAAGTGTTGGCTTCCTGGTGGGATTGGGTATGTAGGGTGTCACACACACCCGAGCCCATCTCTAGTGGCAAGCCATGTGAGTGTGTGGACAGTGGGAAGTGTTGGCTTCCTGGTGGGATTGGGTATGTAGGGTGTCACACACACCCGAGCCCATCTCTAGTGGCAAGCCATGTGAGTGTGTGGACAGTGGGAAGTGTTGGCTTCCTGGTGGGATTGGGTATGTAGGGTGTCACACACACCCGAGCCCATCTCTAGTGGCAAGCCATGTGAGTGTGTGGACAGTGGGAAGTGTTGGCTTCCTGGCGGGATTGGGTATGTAGGGTGTCACACACACCCGAGCCCATCTCTAGTGGCAAGCCATGTGAGTGTGTGGACAGTGGGAAGTGTTGGCTTCCTGGTGGGATTGGGTATGTAGGGTGTCACACACACCCGAGCCCATCTCTAGTGGCAAGCCATGTGAGTGTGTGGACAGTGGGAAGTGTTGGCTTCCTGGTGGGATTGGGTATGTAGGGTGTCACACACACCCGAGCCCATCTCTAGTGGCAAGCCATGTGAGTGTGTGGACAGTGGGAAGTGTTGGCTTCCTGGCGGGATTGGGTATGTAGGGTGTCACACGCACCCGAGCCCATCTCTAGTGGCAAGCCATGTGAGTGTGTAGACAGTGGGAAGTGTTGGCTCCCTGGTGGGATTGGGTATGTAGGGTGTCAAACACACCCGAGCCCATCTCTAGTGGCAAGCCATGTGAGTGTAGACAGTGGGAAGTGTTGGCTCCCTGGTGGGATTGGGTATGTAGGGTGTCAAACACACCCAAGCCCATCTCTAGTGGCAAACCATGTGAGTGTAGACAGTGGGAAGTGTTGGCTTCCTGGTGGGATTGGGTATGTAGGGTGTCACACACACCCGAGCCCATCTCTAGTGGCAAGCCATGTGAGTGTAGACAGTGGGAAGTGTTGGCTTCCTGGTGGGATTGGGTATGTAGGGTGTCAAACACACCCGAGCCCATCTCTAGTGGCAAGCCATGTGAGTGTAGACAGTGGGAAGTGTTGGCTCCCTGGTGGGATTGGGTATGTAGGGTGTCAAACACACCCAAGCCCATCTCTAGTGGCAAACCATGTGAGTGTAGACAGTGGGAAGTGTTGGCTTCCTGGTGGGATTGGGTATGTAGGGTGTCACACACACCCGAGCCCATCTCTAGTGGCAAGCCATGTGAGTGTAGACAGTGGGAAGTGTTGGCTTCCTGGTGGGATTGGGTATGTAGGGTGTCAAACACACCTGAGCCCATCTCTAGTGGCAAGCCATGTGAGTGTAGACAGTGGGAAGTGTTGGCTTCCTGGTGGGATTGGGTATGTAGGGTGTCAAACACACCCGAGCCCATCTCTAGTGGCAAGCCATGTGAGTGTGTGGACAGTGGGAAGTGTTGGCTTCCTGGCGGGATTGGGTATGTAGGGTGTCAAACACACCCGAGCCCATCTCTAGTGGCAAGCCATGTGAGTGTAGACAGTGGGAAGTGTTGGCTTCCTGGTGGGATTGGGTATGTAGGGTGTCAAACACACCTGAGCCCATCTCTAGTGGCAAGCCATGTGAGTGTAGACAGTGGGAAGTGTTGGCTTCCTGGTGGGATTGGGTATGTAGGGTGTCAAACACACCCGAGCCCATCTCTAGTGGCAAGCCATGTGAGTGTAGACAGTGGGAAGTGTTGGCTTCCTGGCGGGATTGGGTATGTAGGGTGTCAAACACACCCGAGCCCATCTCTAGTGGCAAGCCATGTGAGTGTGTGGACAGTGGGAAGTGTTGGCTTCCTGGCGGGATTGGGTATGTAGGGTGTCACACACACCCGAGCCCATCTCTAGTGGCAAGCCATGTGAGTGTAGACAGTGGGAAGTGTTGGCTTCCTGGCGGGATTGGGTATGTAGGGTGTCAAACACACCCGAGCCCATCTCTAGTGGCAAGCCATGTGAGTGTAGACAGTGGGAAGTGTTGGCTTCCTGGCGGGATTGGGTATGTAGGGTGTCAAACACACCCGAGCCCATCTCTAGTGGCAAGCCATGTGAGTGTGTGGACAGTGGGAAGTGTTGGCTTCCTGGTGGGATTGGGTATGTAGGGTGTCACACACACCCGAGCCCATCTCTAGTGGCAAGCCATGTGAGTGTAGACAGTGGGAAGTGTTGGCTTCCTGGTGGGATTGGGTATGTAGGGTGTCAAACACACCCGAGCCCATCTCTAGTGGCAAGCCATGTGAGTGTAGACAGTGGGAAGTGTTGGCTCCCTGGTGGGATTGGGTATGTAGGGTGTCAAACACACCCGAGCCCATCTCTAGTGGCAAGCCATGTGAGTGTAGACAGTAGGAAGTGTTGGCTTCCTGGTGGGATTGGGTATGTAGGGTGTCACACACACCCGAGCCCATCTCTAGTGGCAAGCCATGTGAGTGTAGACAGTGGGAAGTGTTGGCTTCCTGGTGGGATTGGGTATGTAGGGTGTCACACACCGGAGCCCATCTCTAGTGCCAAGCCATGTGAGTGTGTAGACAGTGGGAAGTGTTGGCTCCCTGGTGGGATTGGGTATGTAGGGTGTCACACACACCCGAGCCCATCTCTAGTGGCAAGCCATGTGAGTGTAGACAGTGGGAAGTGTTGGCTCCCTGGTGGGATTGGGTATGTAGGGTGTCAAACACACCCAAGCCCATCTCTAGTGGCAAACCATGTGAGTGTAGACAGTGGGAAGTGTTGGCTTCCTGGTGGGATTGGGTATGTAGGGTGTCACACACACCCGAGCCCATCTCTAGTGGCAAGCCATGTGAGTGTAGACAGTGGGAAGTGTTGGCTTCCTGGTGGGATTGGGTATGTAGGGTGTCAAACACACCTGAGCCCATCTCTAGTGGCAAGCCATGTGAGTGTAGACAGTGGGAAGTGTTGGCTTCCTGGTGGGATTGGGTATGTAGGGTGTCAAACACACCCGAGCCCATCTCTAGTGGCAAGCCATGTGAGTGTGTGGACAGTGGGAAGTGTTGGCTTCCTGGCGGGATTGGGTATGTAGGGTGTCAAACACACCCGAGCCCATCTCTAGTGGCAAGCCATGTGAGTGTAGACAGTGGGAAGTGTTGGCTTCCTGGTGGGATTGGGTATGTAGGGTGTCAAACACACCTGAGCCCATCTCTAGTGGCAAGCCATGTGAGTGTAGACAGTGGGAAGTGTTGGCTTCCTGGTGGGATTGGGTATGTAGGGTGTCAAACACACCCGAGCCCATCTCTAGTGGCAAGCCATGTGAGTGTAGACAGTGGGAAGTGTTGGCTTCCTGGCGGGATTGGGTATGTAGGGTGTCAAACACACCCGAGCCCATCTCTAGTGGCAAGCCATGTGAGTGTGTGGACAGTGGGAAGTGTTGGCTTCCTGGCGGGATTGGGTATGTAGGGTGTCACACACACCCGAGCCCATCTCTAGTGGCAAGCCATGTGAGTGTAGACAGTGGGAAGTGTTGGCTTCCTGGCGGGATTGGGTATGTAGGGTGTCAAACACACCCGAGCCCATCTCTAGTGGCAAGCCATGTGAGTGTAGACAGTGGGAAGTGTTGGCTTCCTGGCGGGATTGGGTATGTAGGGTGTCAAACACACCCGAGCCCATCTCTAGTGGCAAACCATGTGAGTGTAGACAGTGGGAAGTGTTGGCTTCCTGGTGGGATTGGGTATGTAGGGTGTCACACACACCCGAGCCCATCTCTAGTGGCAAGCCATGTGAGTGTGTAGACAGTGGGAAGTGTTGGCTTCCTGGTGGGATTGGGTATGTAGGGTGTCACACACACCCGAGCCCATCTCTAGTGGCAAGCCATGTGAGTGTAGACAGTGGGAAGTGTTGGCTTCCTGGTGGGATTGGGTATGTAGGGTGTCAAACACACCTGAGCCCATCTCTAGTGGCAAGCCATGTGAGTGTAGACAGTGGGAAGTGTTGGCTTCCTGGTGGGATTGGGTATGTAGGGTGTCAAACACACCCGAGCCCATCTCTAGTGGCAAGCCATGTGAGTGTGTGGACAGTGGGAAGTGTTGGCTTCCTGGCGGGATTGGGTATGTAGGGTGTCAAACACACCCGAGCCCATCTCTAGTGGCAAGCCATGTGAGTGTAGACAGTGGGAAGTGTTGGCTTCCTGGTGGGATTGGGTATGTAGGGTGTCAAACACACCCGAGCCCATCTCTAGTGGCAAGCCATGTGAGTGTAGACAGTGGGAAGTGTTGGCTCCCTGGTGGGATTGGGTATGTAGGGTGTCAAACACACCCAAGCCCATCTCTAGTGGCAAACCATGTGAGTGTAGACAGTGGGAAGTGTTGGCTTCCTGGTGGGATTGGGTATGTAGGGTGTCACACACACCCGAGCCCATCTCTAGTGGCAAGCCATGTGAGTGTAGACAGTGGGAAGTGTTGGCTTCCTGGTGGGATTGGGTATGTAGGGTGTCAAACACACCTGAGCCCATCTCTAGTGGCAAGCCATGTGAGTGTAGACAGTGGGAAGTGTTGGCTTCCTGGTGGGATTGGGTATGTAGGGTGTCAAACACACCCGAGCCCATCTCTAGTGGCAAGCCATGTGAGTGTGTGGACAGTGGGAAGTGTTGGCTTCCTGGCGGGATTGGGTATGTAGGGTGTCAAACACACCCGAGCCCATCTCTAGTGGCAAGCCATGTGAGTGTAGACAGTGGGAAGTGTTGGCTTCCTGGTGGGATTGGGTATGTAGGGTGTCAAACACACCTGAGCCCATCTCTAGTGGCAAGCCATGTGAGTGTAGACAGTGGGAAGTGTTGGCTTCCTGGTGGGATTGGGTATGTAGGGTGTCAAACACACCCGAGCCCATCTCTAGTGGCAAGCCATGTGAGTGTAGACAGTGGGAAGTGTTGGCTTCCTGGCGGGATTGGGTATGTAGGGTGTCAAACACACCCGAGCCCATCTCTAGTGGCAAGCCATGTGAGTGTGTGGACAGTGGGAAGTGTTGGCTTCCTGGCGGGATTGGGTATGTAGGGTGTCACACACACCCGAGCCCATCTCTAGTGGCAAGCCATGTGAGTGTAGACAGTGGGAAGTGTTGGCTTCCTGGCGGGATTGGGTATGTAGGGTGTCAAACACACCCGAGCCCATCTCTAGTGGCAAGCCATGTGAGTGTAGACAGTGGGAAGTGTTGGCTTCCTGGCGGGATTGGGTATGTAGGGTGTCAAACACACCCGAGCCCATCTCTAGTGGCAAGCCATGTGAGTGTGTGGACAGTGGGAAGTGTTGGCTTCCTGGTGGGATTGGGTATGTAGGGTGTCACACACACCCGAGCCCATCTCTAGTGGCAAGCCATGTGAGTGTAGACAGTGGGAAGTGTTGGCTTCCTGGTGGGATTGGGTATGTAGGGTGTCAAACACACCCGAGCCCATCTCTAGTGGCAAGCCATGTGAGTGTAGACAGTGGGAAGTGTTGGCTCCCTGGTGGGATTGGGTATGTAGGGTGTCACACACACCCAAGCCCATCTCTAGTGGCAAGCCATGTGAGTGTAGACAGTGGGAAGTGTTGGCTTCCTGGTGGGATTGGGTATGTAGGGTGTCAAACACACCCGAGCCCATCTCTAGTGGCAAGCCATGTGAGTGTAGACAGTAGGAAGTGTTGGCTTCCTGGTGGGATTGGGTATGTAGGGTGTCACACACACCCGAGCCCATCTCTAGTGGCAAGCCATGTGAGTGTAGACAGTGGGAAGTGTTGGCTTCCTGGCGGGATTGGGTATGTAGGGTGTCAAACACACCCGAGCCCATCTCTAGTGGCAAGCCATGTGAGTGTAGACAGTGGGAAGTGTTGGCTCCCTGGTGGGATTGGGTATGTAGGGTGTCACACACACCCGAGCCCATCTCTAGTGGCAAGCCATGTGAGTGTAGACAGTGGGAAGTGTTGGCTTCCTGGTGGGATTGGGTATGTAGGGTGTCACACACACCCGAGCCCATCTCTAGTGGCAAGCCATGTGAGTGTAGACAGTGGGAAGTGTTGGCTTCCTGGTGGGATTGGGTATGTAGGGTGTCAAACACACCCGAGCCCATCTCTAGTGGCAAGCCATGTGAGTGTAGACAGTGGGAAGTGTTGGCTCCCTGGTGGGATTGGGTATGTAGGGTGTCACACACACCCGAGCCCATCTCTAGTGGCAAGCCATGTGAGTGTAGACAGTGGGAAGTGTTGGCTTCCTGGTGGGATTGGGTATGTAGGGTGTCACACACACCCGAGCCCATCTCTAGTGGCAAGCCATGTGAGTGTAGACAGTGGGAAGTGTTGGCTTCCTGGTGGGATTGGGTATGTAGGGTGTCACACACACCCGAGCCCATCTCTAGTGGCAAGCCATGTGAGTGTGTAGACAGTGGGAAGTGTTGGCTTCCTGGTGGGATTGGGTATGTAGGGTGTCAAACACACCCGAGCCCATCTCTAGTGGCAAGCCATGTGAGTGTGTAGACAGTGGGAAGTGTTGGCTTCCTGGTGGGATTGGGTATGTAGGGTGTCACACACACCCGAGCCCATCTCTAGTGGCAAGCCATGTGAGTGTAGACAGTGGGAAGTGTTGGCTTCCTGGCGGGATTGGGTATGTAGGGTGTCACACACACCCGAGCCCATCTCTAGTGGCAAGCCATGTGAGTGTAGACAGTGGGAAGTGTTGGCTTCCTGGTGGGATTGGGTATGTAGGGTGTCACACACACCCGAGCCCATCTCTAGTGGCAAGCCATGTGAGTGTAGACAGTGGGAAGTGTTGGCTTCCTGGTGGGATTGGGTATGTAGGGTGTCAAACACACCCGAGCCCATCTCTAGTGGCAAGCCATGTGAGTGTAGACAGTGGGAAGTGTTGGCTTCCTGGTGGGATTGGGTATGTAGGGTGTCACACACACCCGAGCCCATCTCTAGTGGCAAGCCATGTGAGTGTAGACAGTGGGAAGTGTTGGCTTCCTGGTGGGATTGGGTATGTAGGGTGTCACACACACCCGAGCCCATCTCTAGTGGCAAGCCATGTGAGTGTGTAGACAGTGGGAAGTGTTGGCTTCCTGGTGGGATTGGGTATGTAGGGTGTCAAACACACCCGAGCCCATCTCTAGTGGCAAGCCATGTGAGTGTGTAGACAGTGGGAAGTGTTGGCTTCCTGGTGGGATTGGGTATGTAGGGTGTCACACACACCCGAGCCCATCTCTAGTGGCAAGCCATGTGAGTGTAGACAGTGGGAAGTGTTGGCTTCCTGGCGGGATTGGGTATGTAGGGTGTCACACACACCCGAGCCCATCTCTAGTGGCAAGCCATGTGAGTGTAGACAGTGGGAAGTGTTGGCTTCCTGGTGGGATTGGGTATGTAGGGTGTCACACACACCCGAGCCCATCTCTAGTGGCAAGCCATGTGAGTGTAGACAGTGGGAAGTGTTGGCTTCCTGGTGGGATTGGGTATGTAGGGTGTCAAACACACCCGAGCCCATCTCTAGTGGCAAGCCATGTGAGTGTAGACAGTGGGAAGTGTTGGCTTCCTGGTGGGATTGGGTATGTAGGGTGTCACACACACCCGAGCCCATCTCTAGTGGCAAGCCATGTGAGTGTGTGGACAGTGGGAAGTGTTGGCTTCCTGGCGGGATTGGGTATGTAGGGTGTCACACACACCCGAGCCCATCTCTAGTGGCAAGCCATGTGAGTGTAGACAGTGGGAAGTGTTGGCTCCCTGGTGGGATTGGGTATGTAGGGTGTCACACACACCCGAGCCCATCTCTAGTGGCAAGCCATGTGAGTGTAGACAGTGGGAAGTGTTGGCTTCCTGGTGGGATTGGGTATGTAGGGTGTCACACACACCCGAGCCCATCTCTAGTGGCAAGCCATGTGAGTGTGTAGACAGTGGGAAGTGTTGGATTCCTGGTGGGATTGGGTATGTAGGGTGTCAAACACACCCGAGCCCATCTCTAGTGGCAAGCCATGTGAGTGTAGACAGTGGGAAGTGTTGGCTTCCTGGTGGGATTGGGTATGTAGGGTGTCACACACACCCGAGCCCATCTCTAGTGGCAAGCCATGTGAGTGTAGACAGTGGGAAGTGTTGGCTTCCTGGTGGGATTGGGTATGTAGGGTGTCACACACACCCGAGCCCATCTCTAGTGGCAAGCCATGTGAGTGTGTAGACAGTGGGAAGTGTTGGATTCCTGGTGGGATTGGGTATGTAGGGTGTCAAACACACCCGAGCCCATCTCTAGTGGCAAGCCATGTGAGTGTAGACAGTGGGAAGTGTTGGCTTCCTGGTGGGATTGGGTATGTAGGGTGTCACACACACCCGAGCCCATCTCTAGTGGCAAGCCATGTGAGTGTGTGGACAGTGGGAAGTGTTGGATTCCTGGTGGGATTGGGTATGTAGGGTGTCAAACACACCCGAGCCCATCTCTAGTGGCAAGCCATGTGAGTGTAGACAGTGGGAAGATTTGGCTTCCTGGTGGGATTGGGTATGTAGGGTGTCACACACACCCGAGCCCATCTCTAGTGGCAAGCCATGTGAGTGTAGACAGTGGGAAGTGTTGGCTTCCTGGCGGGATTGGGTATGTAGGGTGTCACACACACCGGAGCCCATCATGTGAGTGTGTAGACAGTGGGAAGTGTGAATAACATCGGAGATTCTAGGAATCCTAGTAGTGTGCGCTCCCCAACCTTTAAGCCTGGTACACACGATCGGATTTTCTGGACAAAGCGTAGGACTTTTCTTCCAAGGGTGTTGGCCGTGAACTTGTCTTGCATGCAAAGAGCAATGAATTGTCAGCCAACAAACAGGAAACGATTCGGTTTTTCAGCTTTTTAGCGCCACCCTTTGGGGAACTTCTGCTACTGTGGTCTTCTGATTAGCATTGCTCCGGGGCATGCGTGTTTGTACTTTTGACGGACTTGTGTACACACGATAGGAAAATCAGACAACACAATTGTTGGCAAAAAAATTTAAAGCATGCTATCCCACATTTTTCCGGTAAATCCAACAAGAATTTTCCGATGGAGCATAGAAACGGTTGGATTATTTGATAACAGCCTGTCATCACACAATTCCCGTTGGATTATCCGATCGTGTGTACGAGGCTTTAGGGTGCACTAGGGGTGCGCATCTTCACTCGCCTCACAATACCATTAGGATTATCCTGTCCATGATTTGATTCATCACCATTAATACCCAAGTGCCCATGGTTTGTAGCATAGAATCTAGAAAATAAAATGGCAATTGTTCCAATATTTTATGTCACACACAGTATTTATGTGTGCAGTGCTCTTTTAAAAGTAACTTTTTGAGGAAAAAAAGACTTGTTTTTTTTTTTCATTTCATGAAACAGTAAAGTTATCCCTATGTGTTTGTATAATGTGAAAGATGATGTTATGCCGAGTAAGACCCCATGTACCCCATGTACCCCTGGGGCTGTAAGGCCACATGTACCCCATGTACCCCATGTACCCCATGGGCTGTAAGGCCCCATGTACCCCATGTACCCCTGGGGCTGTAAGGCCCCATGTACCCCATGTACCTCTGGGGCTCTAAGGCCCCATGTACCCCATGTACCCCATGTACCACTGGGGCTGTCAGGCTTCATGCACACCAGACGCCGCTGCAAACTCTGCTGAACGCGTTTTCAAAAGATGAAAATGTTTTGCCACATTTGCGTCTAGAAGCGTCTGCAGAGCAGAGAATGACATTTTATGACCCAACTTTGGGGCCCCGTATCTTGGGGTCACATAGTGCTAAGAACCCCAAATTTGGTGTGCTCATACAGTTGAACTAGCACTACAACATATCCAAATTAGGCGTTCCTAGCTCCAAGTGGCCCAGAGATACAGGGCCCCAAATTCAGGTCACAAAATGTCAAGCATTTCTCTGCAGCAGAGGAAGACATTTTCCGACCTGAATTTGGGGCCCCGTATCTCGGGATCACTTGGTTCTAGGAACCCTAAATTTGGATATGTTATATTGTTAGTCTCACTGTATTAGCACACCAAATTTGGGGTTCCAAACATCAAGTGACCCAGAGATACGGGGCCCCAAAATCAGGTCGGAAAATGTCAAGCACTTTTCTGCAGCTTAGAATGACATTTTGTGACCCGACTTTGGGGCCCCATATCTCGGGGCCACTTAGTGCTAGGAACCCCAACCCCCAACATATCCAAATTTGGGGTTCCTAGCACTAAGTGTCCCTTTGAGATATGGGGTCCCAAAGTTAAGTCATAAAATGTTACTTATAAAACGCAAATGCGGCTAAACGCGGTACCGGCGTTTAGCTGTGTTTGGCGTCTGAAACGTGGAAAACTTTTTGCGTCTGAACCGATTTTTTTGCTTCTGGAAAAACGAGGTCAGCCGGTTGAATACCGGGCATTTTCACCCCCTTCCTTCCCTGACCAATTTTTCGTTTTCAGCTCTGACGTACTTTAAACGACAATTGCGCGGTCGTGTGACATTGCACCCAAACAAAATTGACGTCCTTTTTTTCCCACAAATAGAGATTTCTTTTGGTGGTATTTGATCACCTCTGCGGTTTTTATTTTTTGCGCTATAAACAAAAGAAGTGCGACAATTTTAAAATAAACACAATATTTTATACTTTTTGCTATAATAAATATCCCAATTTTTTTTTTAAAAAACAAATTTTTTCCTCATTTTCGGCCGATACGTATTCTTCTACATATTTTTGGTAAAAAAAAAATCGCAATAAGCGTACATTGATTGGTTTGCGCAAAAGTTATATCGTCTACAAAATACGGGATAGATTTATGGCATTTTTTAAAAAAGTTTTATTTATTTTATTATTATTTTTTACTAGTAATGGCGGCGATCTGCGATTTTTTTCGTGACTCCGACATTATGGCGGACCCATCGGACACTTTTGGGACCATTGTCATTTCTACAGCGATCAATGCTATAAAATTGCAATGATTCCTGTATAAATGTGACAGGCAGGGAAGGGGTTAACCACTAGGGGGCGGGGAGGGGTTAAGTGTTTCCTAGGGGAGTGATTCTAACTGTAGGGGGAGGGGACTCACAAGGGGAGGAGACCGATCGCTGTTCCTCTGTACTGGGAACACACTATCGGTCTCCTCTCATCTGACAGGACGTGGATCTCTATGTTTACACTCACAGATCCACGGTCCTGCTCGGTTAACGGGCAATCGCGGGTGCCCGGCAGATATCGCCGGGCACACACACCGGGTCCCCAGCAACGCAGCGGCGGTCCCCCGCCCCCCCTAGACTTCTGGGAAGCCCAGGACATCATATGATGGCCACCCAGGATGGGAGATCTTATCTGCGGCCGTCATTTGACAATATGCCGGTACTGAAGAGGTTAAACACAACTGCCTTAAAACGCCAAAAAAAACAGACTGTGTAGATGGACACACATAGGATAACATTGAATGAGTTCAGAGGCAGCTGAAAAAAGCGCCCACCTACCTCTGAACAGCATCTGGTGTGTATGAGGCTTACAATGTACATTCAGAGGTAGGTGGGCGCTTTTTTCAGCTGCCTCTGAACAGCGTCTGGTGTGTATGAGGCTTACAATGTACATTCAGAGGTAGGTGGGCGCTTTTTTCAGCTACCTCTGAACAGCGTCTGGTGTGTATGAGGCTTACAATGTACATTCAGAGGTAGGTGGGCGCTTTTTTCAGCTGCCTCTGAACTCATTCAATGTTATCCTATGTGTCCATCTACACAGTGTTCTTTACAGTCGTTTTAAGGCAGTTGCGATGACCTGAATCCCATTGAGCATTCCTTTCACTTGCTGAAGACAAAACTGAAGGGAAAATGCCCCAAGAACAAGCAGTAAAGGCCTGGCAGAGCATCACCAGGGATGAAACCAGCGTCTGGTGATGTCTATGTGTTCAGTAAAGGCCTGGCAGAGCATCCCCAGGGATGAAACCCATTGTCTGGTGATGTCTATGTGTTCAGTAAAGGCCTGGCAGAGCATCCCCAGGGATGAAACCCATTGTCTGGTGATGTCTATGTGTTCAGTAAAGGCCTGGCAGAGCATCACCAGGGATGAAACCAGCGTCTGGTGATGTCTATGTGTTCAGTAAAGGCCTGGCAGAGCATCCCCAGGGATGAAACCCATTGTCTGCTGATGTCTATGTGTTCAGTAAAGGCCTGGCAGAGCATCCCCAGGGATGAAACCAGCGTCTGGTGATGTCTGTGTTCAGTAAAGGCCTGGCAGAGCATCCCCAGGGATGAAACCAGCGTCTGGTGATGTCTATGTGTTCAGTAAAGGCCTGGCAGAGCACCCCCAGGGATGAAACCAGCGTCTGGTGATGTCTATGTGTTCAGTAAAGGCCTGGCAGAGCATCCCCAGGGATGAAACCAGCGTCTGGTGATGTCTATGTGTTCAGTAAAGGCCTGGCAGAGCATCCCCAGGGATGAAACCAGCGTCTGGTGATGTCTGTGTTCAGTAAAGGCCTGGCAGAGCATCCCCAGGGATGAAACCAGCGTCTGGTGATGTCTATGTGTTCAGTAAAGGCCTGGAAGAGCATCCCCAGGGATGAAACCAGCGTCTGGTGATGTCTGTGTTCAGTAAAGGCCTGGCAGAGCATCCCCAGGGATGAAACCAGCGTCTGGTGTTGTCTATGTGTTCAGTAAAGGCCTGGCAGAGCACCCCCAGGGATGAAACCAGCGTCTGGTGTTGTCTATGTGTTCAGTAAAGGCCTGGCAGAGCATCCCCAGGGATGAAACCAGCGTCTGGTGATGTCTATGTGTTCAGTAAAGGCCTGGAAGAGCATCCCCAGGGATGAAACCAGCGTCTGGTGATGTCTATGTGTTCAGTAAAGGCCTGGCAGAGCACCCCCAGGGATGAAACCAGCGTCTGGTGATGTCTATGTGTTCAGTAAAGGCCTGGCAGAGCATCCCCAGGGATGAAACCCATTGTCTGGTGATGTCTATGTGTTCAGTAAAGGCCTGGAAGAGCACCCCCAGGGATGAAACCAGCGTCTGGTGATGTCTATGTGTTCAGTAAAGGCCTGGCAGAGCATCCCCAGGGATGAAACCAGCGTCTGGTGATGTCTATGTGTTCAGTAAAGGCCTGGCAGAGCACCCCCAGGGATGACACCCATTGTCTGGTGATGTCTATGTGTTCAGTAAAGGCCTGGCAGAGCATCCCCAGGGATGAAACCAGCGTCTGGTGATGTCTATGTGTTCAGTAAAGGCCTGGCAGAGCACCCCCAGGGATGAAACCAGCGTCTGGTGATGTCTATGTGTTCAGTAAAGGCCTGGCAGAGCATCCCCAGGGATGAAACCCATTGTCTGGTGATGTCTATGTGTTCAGTAAAGGCCTGGAAGAGCACCCCCAGGGATGAAACCAGCGTCTGGTGATGTCTATGTGTTCAGTAAAGGCCTGGCAGAGCACCCCCAGGGATGACACCCATTGTCTGGTGATGTCTATGTGTTCAGTAAAGGCCTGGCAGAGCACCCCCAGGGATGACACCCATTGTCTGGTGATGTCTATGTGTTCAGTAAAGGCCTGGCAGAGCATCCCCAGGGATGAAACCAGCGTCTGGTGATGTCTATGTGTTCAGTAAAGGCCTGGCAGAGCACCCCCAGGGATGAAACCAGCGTCTGGTGATGTCTATGTGTTCAGTAAAGGCCTGGCAGAGCATCCCCAGGGATGAAACCAGCGTCTGGTGATGTCTATGTGTTCAGTAAAGGCCTGGCAGAGCATCCCCAGGGATGAAACCCATTGTCTGGTGATGTCTATGTGTTCAGTAAAGGCCTGGCAGAGCATCCCCAGGGATGAAACCCATTGTCTGGTGATGTCTATGTGTTCAGTAAAGGCCTGGCAGAGCATCCCCAGGGATGAAACCAGCGTCTGGTGATGTCTATGTGTTCAGTAAAGGCCTGGCAGAGCACCCCCAGGGATGACACCCATTGTCTGGTGATGTCTATGTGTTCAGTAAAGGCCTGGCAGAGCACCATGCCTTCCACACTTCAGACTGTCATTGCCATTGATTTGTAACCAAGTATTAAAAAGTGAAAGTTTGATGGATGATTGATAAAGGGGGAGGAGCTCCACCTAGAAATAAATATTAGAAGTCTGTGGATACAAATCCTGCAGCTGCTGACTTGTAATAAACGGCCACTTACCTGTCCCGGAGTCCAGTGATGTCGGCAGCCGATCAATCGCTCAGCTCCCCGCTGCTGCCGCCGCCATTCCCTGTGATTGAATCAGGAAGTGAAGTGTTGCGGCTTCACTTCCCGGTTCCCTACTGCGCATGCGCGAGTTGCACTGCACGTTCTAAGTGGTCCCCGCTCTCTGCTGGGACCTGTGCATTTCCCAGGAGACAGTGGGAGGGGGGTGCGGGAAGGGGGCGTGACTCCTGTGGGAGTCTGTTCCCGGAAGTGGGTGTAAATACCTGTCTAATACAGGTATCTGCACCCCCCTGAATTGTGGCACTGGAGGGGGAGGAGTCAGATGAGCGGAAGTTTCACTTTTGGGGGAACTCCGCTTTAATCTGTCCCATTACTTTTGGCCCCTAGAAAAGTGGGCGGCACAAATACAAAGTGATGTCATTCCTGATTGGGATGTAAATTCCCTCAAACATCTTATTCTTTCATTTTAAATCCATTGTGGTGTATAGAGCCAAAAAGATGAGAATTGTGTCCTTGTCCCAATATTTATGGACCTGACTGTAGAAGAGGGAGGTGGGGGGGGGGCACCAAGGGAGGAGGGAGGTGGGGGGGCACCTAGGAAGATATATGTCCCAATATTTATGGACCTGACTGTATATATATATATACACACACACATATATATTCCTCATACCTTGCACTCGCCTGCAGCAAATCAAGTGATCAGCAGTGAGTATGGAAAGGGCGGGGCTGCTTTGGTACGTTAATTGTAAGCAGATTTTATGGAGCTGTATGTTAACCCCTTCCGACCGGCGCCCCCCGATGTACGTTGGCAGAATGGCACGGCTGGGCAAATAGACTTACAGGTACATCCATTTCAATTCCCCACCGTGCCATTGCATGCGCACCGCCGGCCGGGAGCTCCGTGAGTCGGGTCGCAGGTTCCGCGGACTCGATCGCCGCAGGGAGACCCGCGATCACTTCACAGAGAGGAAGAACGGGGAGATACCGATGTAAACAATCATCTCCCCGTTCTGCCTAGTGACAGGACACTGATCACCGCTCTCCCTGTGATTGGAGCAGAGATCAGTGTACTGACACACACACAGCCCCTCCCCCTGACAGTTACAAACACGCCCCTAGTACAGACTTAACTCCTCCCCGCCCCCTAGTGGTTAACCCCTTCACTGCCAGTGTCATTTACACAGGAATCAGTGCATTTGTATAGCACTAATCACTGTATAAATGACACTGGTCCCAGAAATGTGTCAAAAATATCCGATGTGTCCGTTATAATGTCACAGAAGAAAATATTACAGAGCACATGCAAGAAAGACATTCACCTCCAGCAAGGCGAGTTCAAAAATGAAATTCACCTCCAGCAAGGCGAGTTCAAAAAAAAGACATTCACCTCCAGCAAGGCGAGTTCAAAAAATGACATTCACCTCCAGCAAGGCGAGTTCAAAAAATGACATTCACCTCCAGCAAGGCGAGTTCAAAAAAAAGACATTCACCTCCAGCAAGGCGAGTTCAAAAAAAAGACATTCACCTCCAGCAAGGCGAGTTCAAAAAATGACATTCACCTCCAGCAAGGCGAGTTCAAAAAAAGACATTCACCTCCAGCAAGGCGAGTTCAAAAAATGACATTCACCTCCAGCAAGGCGAGTTCAAAAAATGACATTCACCTCCAGCAAGGCGAGTTCAAAAAATGACATTCACCTCCAGCAAGGCGAGTTCAAAAAAAAGACATTCACCTCCAGCAAGGCGAGTTCAAAAAAAAGACATTCACCTCCAGCAAGGCGAGTTCAAAAAAAAGACATTCACCTCCAGCAAGGCGAGTTCAAAAAAAAGACATTCACCTCCAGCAAGGCGAGTTCAAAAAAAAGACATTCACCTCCAGCAAGGCGAGTTCAAAAATGAAATTCACCTCCAGCAAGGCGAGTTCAAAAAAAAGACATTCACCTCCAGCAAGGCGAGTTCAAAAAAAGACATTCACCTCCAGCAAGGCGAGTTCAAAAAAAGACATTCACCTCCAGCAAGGCGAGTTCAAAAAATGACATTCACCTCCAGCAAGGCGAGTTCAAAAAAAAGACATTCACCTCCAGCAAGGCGAGTTCAAAAAATGACATTCACCTCCAGCAAGGCGAGTTCAAAAAAAAGACATTCACCTCCAGCAAGGCGAGTTCAAAAAAAAGACATTCACCTCCAGCAAGGCGAGTTCAAAAAATGACATTCACCTCCAGCAAGGCGAGTTCAAAAAAAGACATTCACCTCCAGCAAGGCGAGTTCAAAAAAAAGACATTCACCTCCAGCAAGGCGAGTTCAAAAAAAAGACATTCACCTCCAGCAAGGCGAGTTCAAAAATGAAATTCACCTCCAGCAAGGCGAGTTCAAAAAAAAGACATTCACCTCCAGCAAGGCGAGTTCAAAAAAAGACATTCACCTCCAGCAAGGCGAGTTCAAAAAAAGACATTCACCTCCAGCAAGGCGAGTTCAAAAAATGACATTCACCTCCAGCAAGGCGAGTTCAAAAAAAAGACATTCACCTCCAGCAAGGCGAGTTCAAAAAATGACATTCACCTCCAGCAAGGCGAGTTCAAAAAAAAGACATTCACCTCCAGCAAGGCGAGTTCAAAAAAAAGACATTCACCTCCAGCAAGGCGAGTTCAAAAAATGACATTCACCTCCAGCAAGGCGAGTTCAAAAAAAGACATTCACCTCCAGCAAGGCGAGTTCAAAAAATGACATTCACCTCCAGCAAGGCGAGTTCAAAAAATGACATTCACCTCCAGCAAGGCGAGTTCAAAAAATGACATTCACCTCCAGCAAGGCGAGTTCAAAAAATGACATTCACCTCCAGCAAGGCGAGTTCAAAAAATGACATTCACCTCCAGCAAGGCGAGTTCAAAAAATGACATTCACCTCCAGCAAGGCGAGTTCAAAAAATGACATTCACCTCCAGCAAGGCGAGTTCAAAAAAAGACATTCACCTCCAGCAAGGCGAGTTCAAAAAAAGACATTCACCTCCAGCAAGGCGAGTTCAAAAAAAGACATTCACCTCAAGCAAGGCGAGTTCAAAAAATGACATTCACCTCCAGCAAGGCGAGTTCAAAAAAAGACATTCACCTCCAGCAAGGCGAGTTCCAAAAAAAGACATTCACCTCCAGCAAGGCGAGTTCAAAAAAAGACATTCACCTCCAGCAAGGCGAGTTCAAAAAATGACATTCACCTCCAGCAAGGCGAGTTCAAAAAAAGACATTCACCTCCAGCAAGGCGAGTTCAAAAAATGACATTCACCTCCAGCAAGGCGAGTTCAAAAAATGACATTCACCTCCAGCAAGGCGAGTTCAAAAAAAGACATTCACCTCCAGCAAGGCGAGTTCAAAAAATGACATTCACCTCCAGCAAGGCGAGTTCAAAAAAAGACATTCACCTCCAGCAAGGCGAGTTCAAAAAATGACATTCACCTCCAGCAAGGTGAGTTCAAAAAATGACATTCACCTCCAGCAAGGCGAGTTCAAAAAATGACATTCACCTCCAGCAAGGCGAGTTCAAAAAAAGACATTCACCTCCAGCAAGGCGAGTTCAAAAAAAGACATTCACCTCCAGCAAGGCGAGTTCAAAAAATGACATTCACCTCCAGCAAGGCGAGTTCAAAAAAAGACATTCACCTCCAGCAAGGCGAGTTCAAAAAAAGACATTCACCTCCAGCAAGGCGAGTTCAAAAAAAGACATTCACCTCCAGCAAGGCGAGTTCAAAAACACCTAAACATTTAAAAAAATATGGGGATTTGGTCCCTCTATATTACTATATGGTGCTAAGCCCCCTTCCTGCAACAAAGTGCCCCATTATTAGGGGGTCCGACACTATCCATAGATTGGGAGATCCTCCTCCTCTGAACCATGAGAGCCATACACTCCTCTATATACTCCTCTATATACTCCTCTATACACCCCTCTATACACTCCTCTATATACTCCTCTATACACCCCTCTATACACTCCTCCATACACCCCTCTATACACTCCTCTATACACCCCTCTATACACCCCTCTATACACCCCTCTATACACCCCTCTATACACTCCTCTATACACTCCTCTATACACCCCTCTATACACCCCTCTATACACTCCTCTATACACTCCTCTATATACTCCTCTATACACTCCTCTATATACTCCTCCATACACCCCTCTATACACTCCTCTATACACTCCTCTATACACTCCTCTATACACTCCTCTATACACTCCTCTATATACTCCTCTATACACTCCTCTATACACTCCTCTATATACTCCTCTATACACCCCTCTATATACCCCTCTATACACCCCTCTATACACTCCTCTATACACCCCTCTATACACCCCTCTATACACCCCTCTATACACCCCTCTATACACCCCTCTATACACCCCTCTATACACTCCTCTATACACTCCTCTATACACCCCTCTATACACCCCTCTATACACTCCTCTATACACTCCTCTATATACTCCTCTATACACTCCTCTATACACTCCTCTATATACTCCTCTATATACTCCTCTATACACCCCTCTATACACTCCTCTATATACTCCTCTATACACCCCTCTATACACTCCTCCATACACCCCTCTATACACTCCTCTATACACCCCTCTATACACCCCTCTATACACCCCTCTATACACCCCTCTATACACTCCTCTATACACTCCTCTATACACCCCTCTATACACCCCTCTATACACTCCTCTATACACTCCTCTATACACTCCTCTATATACTCCTCTATACAGCCCACTATACACTCCTCTATATACTCCTCTATACACTCCTCTATATACTCCTCTATACACCCCTCTATACACTCCTCTATATACTCCTCTATACACCCCTCTATACACTCCTCTATACACCCCTCTATATACTCCTCTATACACTCCTCTATATACTCCTCTATACACCCCTCTATACACTCCTCTATATACTCCTCTATACACCCCTCTATACACTCCTCTATATACTCCTCTATACACCCCTCTATACACTCCTCTATATACTCCTCTATACACTCCTCTATATACTCCT
Source organism: Lithobates clamitans (assembly GCA_037952925.1). Classification (NCBI taxonomy): domain Eukaryota; kingdom Metazoa; phylum Chordata; class Amphibia; order Anura; family Ranidae; genus Lithobates; species Lithobates clamitans. The sequence goes on along the minus strand of JBBGZY010003436.1, from coordinate 136,155 downwards.
CTATATACTCCTCTATACACCCCTCTATACACTCCTCTATATACTCCTCTATATACTCCTCTATACACCCCTCTATACACTCCTCTATATACTCCTCTATATACTCCTCTATACACCCCTCTATACACTCCTCTATATACTCCTCTATATACTCCTCTATACACCCCTCTATACACTCCTCTATACACTCCTCTATATACTCCTCTATACACCCCTCTATACACTCCTCTATATACTCCTCTATACACCCCTCTATACACTCCTCTATATACTCCTCTATACACCCCTCTATACACTCCTCTATATACTCCTCTATACACCCCTCTATACACTCCTCTATACACTCCTCCATACACCCCTCTATACACCCCTCCATACACTCCTCTATACACTCCTCCATACACTCCTCTATACACTCCTCTATACACTCCTCTATACACTCCTCCATACACCCCTCTATACACTCCTCCATACACTCCTCTATACACCCCTCCATACACCCCTCCATACACTCCTCTATACACCCCTCTATACACTCCTCTATACACCCCTCCATACACTCCTCTATACACCCCTCTATACAGCCCACTATACACTCCTCCATACACCCCTCTATATACTCCTCTATACACTCCTCTATACACCCCTCTATACACTCCTCTATATACTCCTCTATACACCCCTCTATACACTCCTCTATATACTCCTCTATACACTCCTCTATATACTCCTCTATATACTCCTCTATACACCCCTCTATACACTCCTCTATATACTCCTCTATATACTCCTCTATACACCCCTCTATACACTCCTCTATATACTCCTCTATATACTCCTCTATACACCCCTCTATACACTCCTCTATATACTCCTCTATATACTCCTCTATACACCCTCTATACACTCCTCTATACACTCCTCTATATACTCCTCTATACACCCCTCTATACACTCCTCTATATACTCCTCTATACACCCCTCTATACACTCCTCTATATACTCCTCTATACACCCCTCTATACACTCCTCTATATACTCCTCTATACACCCCTCTATACACTCCTCTATACACTCCTCCATACACCCCTCTATACACCCCTCCATACACTCCTCTATACACTCCTCCATACACTCCTCTATACACTCCTCTATACACTCCTCTATACACTCCTCCATACACCCCTCTATACACTCCTCCATACACTCCTCTATACACCCCTCCATACACCCCTCCATACACTCCTCTATACACCCCTCTATACACTCCTCTATACACCCCTCCATACACTCCTCTATACACCCCTCTATACAGCCCACTATACACTCCTCCATACACCCCTCTATATACTCCTCTATACACTCCTCTATACAGCCCACTATACACTCCTCTATACACTCCTCTATACACCCCTCTATACACCCCTCCATACACTCCTCTATACACCCCTCTATACACTCCTCTATACACTCCTCTATACACTCCTCTATACACCCCTCCATACACTCCTCTATACACCCCTCTATACACTCCTCCATACACCCCTCCATACACTCCTCTATACACTCCTCTATACACTCCTCTATACACTCCTCTATATACTCCTCTATACACCCCTCTATACACCCCTCTATATACTCCTCTATACACTCCTCTATACACTCCTCTATACACTCCTCCATACACCCCTCTATATACTCCTCTATACACTCCTCTATACACCCCTCTATACACTCCTCTATACACTCCTCTATACACTCCTCCATACACCCCTCTATACACTCCTCTATACAGCCCACTATACACTCCTCTATACACTCCTCTATACACTCCTCTATACACCCCTCTATATACTCCTCTATACACTCCTCTATACACTCCTCTATACACTCCTCCATACACCCCTCTATATACTCCTCTATACACCCCTCTATATACACCCCTCTATACACCCCTCTATACACTCCTCTATACACCCCTCTATACACTCCTCTATACAGCCCACTATACACTCCTCTATACACTCCTCTATACACTCCTCTATACACTCCTCCATACACTCCTCTATACACCCCTCCATACACCCCTCCATACACTCCTCTATACACTCCTCTATACACTCCTCTATACACCCCTCTATACACTACTCTATACACCCCTCTATACACTCCTCTATACACTCCTCTATACACTCCTCTATACACTCCTCTATACACCCCTCTATACACCCCTCTATACACCCCTCTATACACTCCTCTATACAGCCCACTATACACTCCTCTATACACTCCTCTATACACTCCTCTATACACCCCTCTATACACTCCTCTATATACTCCTCTATACACCCCTCTATACACCCCTCCATACACTCCTCTATATACACCCCTCTATACACCCCTCCATACACTCCTCTATATACTCCTCCATATACTCCTCTATATACTCCTCTATATACTCCTCCATACACTCCTCTATATACTCCTCTATACACTCCTCCATACACTCCTCTATATACTCCTCCATACACTCCTCTATATACTCCTCTATACACTCCTCCATACACTCCTCTATATACTCCTCTATACACCCCTCCATACACTCCTCTATATACTCCTCCATACACTCCTCTATATACTCCTCTATACACACCCCTCTACATGGGAGAATCTTGAGGTCTCCACCCATCACACAAGTGGACACTAATCAGAGGTACTTAGTGAGGGGGAGGGGGGCTCCGCACCCATAGGCCTCTTTCACACGGACGATCCGTATGTCCGTTTTTCATCCTTCCGTTTTCGGATGAAAAACGGACATACAGTCATCCTTATGGAGCGTCGGATGTCAGCGGTGACATGTCCGCTGACATCCGACCCGCTCCGATCTGAAAAGTGTAACGGAGGAAAACCCTACTTTTCCCTCCGTTTTTGGATCGGATCGGATGACGACGGACTCTACGGTCCGTCATCATCCGATCCCCCCATAGGGGAGAGCGGCGCTCTGACAGGTCCATCGCTGCACAGCGTGCAGCGATGCCCCTGTCATCTTCCTGCTCAGCGGGGATCGGCGGAGCTATCCCCACTGAGCAAGCGGATGTTCACGGGGCGGATCATCACTGATCTGCCCCGTGTGAAAGAGGCCTTAGGGAGTTGGTCAGAATCCATACAATACACAAATAAGATATTTGCGAGGGGCACCCCGCAAATATCTTGTTTGCCATAATGTCGCAGTCACAAAAAAAAAAAATCGCTAATTGCCACTATTACTAGTAAAAAAAATAAATAAATAATAAAAACACCATAAAACGATCCCCTATTTTGTAGACACTATAACTTTTGCGCAAACCAATCAATAAATGCTTATTGTGATTTTTTTTTTTAACAAAAACATGTAGAAGAATACGGATCGGCCTAAACTGAGGAAAAAAAAGTTTTATTTATATATTTTTGGGCATATTTATTATAGCAAAAAGTAATAAATATTGTGTTTTTTTTCAAAATTGTCGCTCTTATTTTTGTTTATAGCGCAAAAAATAAAAAAACTGCAGAGATGATCAAATACCACCAAAAGAAAGCTCTATTTGTGGGGAAAAAAGGACGTCACATGACCACGCAATTGTCAGTTAAAGCAACGCAGTACCGAATTGCAAAAAGTGGCCTGGTCAGGAAGGGGGGTAAAATCTTCTGGGGCTGAAGTGGTTAACCACATGCTGACCTGGCCATAGCTGAAAGATGGCTACAGCTTAGTCAGCTTATTGTGGGAGGGTGTCCATGGATATCATCACAGAATCTTATATATTATATCATTATTATAGAATATGTGTGTATATAATAATATGTGTGTATATAATATGTGTATATGACGTGTGTATGTAATATATAGAATGTGTGTGTATATAAATAATAATATGTGTGTATATAATATGTATGAATATAATATGTATGTATATAATATGTGTATATGATGTGTGTATATAATATGTATGAATATAATATGTATGTATATAATATGTGTATATGATGTGTGTATATAATGTGTGTATGTAATATATAGAATGTGTGTGTATATAAATAATAATATGTGTGTATATAATATGTATGAATATAATATGTATGTATATAATATGTATGAATATAATATGTATGTATATAATATGTATGAATATAATATGTATGAATATAATATGTATGAATATAATATGTATGTATATAATATGTGTATATGATGTGTGTATATAATATGTATGAATATAATATGTATGTATATAATATGTATGTATATAATATGTGTATATGATGTGTGTATGTAATATATAGAATGTGTGTGTATATAAATAATAATATGTGTGTGTATAATATGTATAAATATAATATGTATGTATATAATGTGTATATGATGTGTGTATATAAATAATAATATGTATGAATATAATATGTGTATATGACGTGTGTATGTAATATATAGAGTGTGTGTGTATATAAATAATAATATGTATGTATATAATATGTGTAGATGACGTGTGTATATAAATAATAATATGTGTGTATATAATATGTATGAATATAATATGTATGTATATAATATGTGTATATGATGTGTGTATATAATATGTATGTATATAATATGTGTATATGATGTGTGTATGTAATATATAGAATGTGTGTGTATATAAAAAATAATATGTGTGTATATAATGTGTATGAATATAATGTGTATATGATGTGTGTATATAATATGTATGTATATAATATGTGTATATGATGTGTGTATATAATATGTATGTATATAATATGTGTATATGATGTGTGTATATAATATGTATGTATATAATATGTGTATATGATGTGTGTATGTAATATATAGAGTGTGTGTGTATATAAATAATAATATGTGTGTATATAATGTGTATGAATATAATGTGTATATGATGTGTGTATATAATATGTGTATATGATGTGTGTATGTAATATATAGAATGTGTGTGTATATAAATAATAATATGTGTGTATATAATGTGTATGAATATAATGTGTATATGATGTGTGTATATAATATGTATGTATATAATATGTGTATATGATGTGTGTATATAATATGTATGTATATAATATGTATGAATATAATATGTATGTATATAATATGTGTATATGATGTGTGTATATAATATGTATGAATATAATATGTATGAATATAATATGTATGTATATAATATGTGTATATAATATGTATGTATATAATATGTGTATATAATATGTATGTATATAATATGTATGAATATAATATGTATGAATATAATATGTGTATATGATGTGTGTATATAATATGTATGTATATAATATGTATGAATATAATATGTATGTATATAATATGTATGAATATAATATGTATGAATATAATATGTATGTATATAATATGTATGTATATAATATGTATGAATATAATATGTATGTATATAATATGTATGAATATAATATGTATGTATATAATATGTGTATATGATGTGTGTATATAATATGTATGTATATAATATGTATGAATATAATATGTATGAATATAATATGTATGAATATAATATGTATGAATATAATATGTATGTATATAATATGTGTATATGATGTGTGTATATAATATGTATGTATATAATATGTATGAATATAATATGTATGTATATAATATGTGTATATGATGTGTGTATATAATATGTATGAATATAATATGTATGAATATAATATGTATGTATATAATATGTGTATATAATATGTATGTATATAATATGTATGTATATAATATGTATGAATATAATATGTATGAATATAATATGTGTATATGATGTGTGTATATAATATGTATGTATATAATATGTATGAATATAATATGTATGTATATAATATGTATGAATATAATATGTATGAATATAATATGTATGTATATAATATGTATGTATATAATATGTATGAATATAATATGTATGTATATAATATGTATGAATATAATATGTATGTATATAATATGTGTATATGATGTGTGTATATAATATGTATGAATATAATATGTATGTATATAATATGTGTATATGATGTGTGTATATAATATGTATGTATATAATATGTATGAATATAATATGTATGAATATAATATGTATGAATATAATATGTATGAATATAATATGTATGAATATAATATGTATGAATATAATATGTATGTATATAATATGTATGAATATAATATGTGTATATAATATGTATGTATATAATATGTATGTATATAATATGTGTATATGATGTGTGTATGTAATATATAGAATGTGTGTGTATATAAATAATAATATGTGTGTATATAATATGTATGTATATAATGTGTATATGATGTGTGTATATAATATGTATGTATATAATGTGTATATGATGTGTGTATATAATATGTGTATATGATGTGTGTATATAATATGTATGTATATAATATGTATGAATATAATATGTATGAATATAATATGTATGTAAATAACACGTGTATGTAATATGTAGGTCTTCTCTTGTGTGATGTTGATGTGAATGTGTTACCTGTGTGGTGATGACCTTCTTCTCCTCTTCTTCCTCCTCTTCTTCCTCCTCTTCTTCTTCCTCTTCCTACTCCTCCTCTTCTACCTCCTCTTCTTCCTCTTCCTCCTCCTCCTCTTCTTCCTCCTCTTCTTCCTCCTCTTCTTCTTCTTCCTCCTCTTCTTCTTCTTCCTCCTCCTCCTCCTCGGATCTCTCTCACAGTCGTGCTTTGATAAGTCGGGGGAAGGAGAGCTGTGACAACACGTCTTCTCTTCTCTTCTCTTCTCCTCAGACTCACCTCACACTCACAGAGCGGGAAGGGATGACGTCAGCGAAAGGCGGGAAAAAAAGAGGCGTAACCATTGAGCTGCTCCTCTGAGGCAGGGCGTGGCGACAGTCTTCATCACCCCCCTTGTATCCCTCCTATATCCAGGGCCGCTGATAGGCCGGTACACCTGACCCGACCAGCAGGGGGCCCCGCAATCTGAACAGATAGATCATTTTATGTCAAAAAAAATAATCCTCCAGCCGTGTCCCAGGCGTCCGCGCTATAGCCGAAAGACGGCTACAGCGCGGACTCCAATTGCCGGGAGGGCGTCCCTGGACGTCCTCCCTTTTACTTCCGCATTGCGCGCTCCCGCGGGCGCGCATCGCGGAAGTTTTGTGCTGGCCGTGTCCCTCGGACACAGCCAGTCACAGATCGCCGTAAATGGCCAATGACAGCGGCCGTTTACAGTGCGATCGGCGGTGCCAATAAGAGAGGATCTCATATGTAAACATATGAGATCCTCTCTCATCGCCGCTCTCCCTCCTCACATAGAGACAGTGTGTGAGGAGGGAGAGAGAACCGCTGCTGCGGTGAGTGTAAAAGAGAAAAAAAAAGGTTAACGGTCCCTGCCATCTGCCCTGCTATCTGCCCCTGCCATGTGATCTGCCCTGCTATCTGCCCCTGCCATGTGATCTGCCCTGCTATCTGCCCCTGCCATCTGCCCTGCTATCTGCCCCTGCCATGTGATCTGCCCTGCTATCTGCCCCTGCCATGTGATCTGCCCTGCTATCTGCCCCTGCCATCTGCCCTGCTATCTGCCCCTGCCATGTGATCTGCCCTGCTATCTGCCCCTGCCATGTGATCTGCCCTGCTATCTGCCCCTGCCATGTGATCTGCCCTGCTATCTGCCCCTGCCATCTGCCCTGCTATCTGCCCCTGCCATGTGATCTGCCCTGCTATCTGCCCCTGCCATGTGATCTGCCCTGCTATCTGCCCCTGCCATGTGATCTGCCATCTGCCCCTGCCATGTGATCTGCTATCTGCCCCTGCCATGTGATCTGCTATCTGCCCCTGCCATGTGATCTGCTATCTGCCCCTGCCATGTGATCTGCTATCTGCCCCTGCCATCTGCCCCTGCCATGTGATCTGCTATCTGCCCCTGCCATGTGATCTGCTATCTGCCCCTGCCATGTGATCTGCTATCTGCCCCTGCCATGTGATCTGCCATCTGCCCCTGCCATGTGATCTGCTATCTGCCCCTGCCATCTGCCCCTGCCATGTGATCTGCTATCTGCCCCTGCCATGTGATCTGCTATCTGCCCCTGCCATGTGATCTGCTATCTGCCCCTGCCATGTGATCTGCCATCTGCCCCTGCCATGTGATCTGCCATCTGCCCCTGCCATGTGATCTGCTATCTGCCCCTGCCATGTGATCTGCTATCTGCCCCTGCCATGTGATCTGCTATCTGCCCCTGCCATCTGCCCCTGCCATGTGATCTGCCATCTGCCATGTGATCTGCCATCTGCCCCTGCCATGTGATCTGCTATCTGCCCCTGCCATGTGATCTGCCATCTGCCCCTGCCATGTGATCTGCTATCTGCCCTGCCATGTGATCTGCTATCTGCCCTGCCATGTGATCTGCTATCTGCCCCTGCCATGTGATCTGCTATCTGCCCCTGCCATCTGCCCCTGCCATGTGATCTGCTATCTGCCCCTGCCATGTGATCTGCTATCTGCCCCTGCCATGTGATCTGCTATCTGCCCCTGCCATGTGATCTGCTATCTGCCCCTGCCATCTGCCCCTGCCATGTGATCTGCTATCTGCCATGTGATCTACCATCTGCCCCTGCCATGTGATCTGCTATCTGCCCCTGCCATCTGCCCCTGCCATGTGATCTGCTATCTGCCCCTGCCATGTGATCTGCCATCTGCCCCTGCCATGTGATCTGCTATCTGCCCCTGCCATGTGATCTGCCATCTGCCCCTGCCATGTGATCTGCCATCTGCCCCTGCCATGTGATCTGCCATCTGCCCCTGCCATGTGATCTGCCATCTGCCCCTGCCATGTGATCTGCTATCTGCCCCTGCCATGTGATCTGCTATCTGCCCCTGCCATCTGCCCCTGCCATGTGATCTGCTATCTGCCCCTGCCATGTGATCTGCCCTGCTATCTGCCCCTGCCATCTGCCCTGCTATCTGCCCCTGCCATGTGATCTGCTATCTGCCCCTGCCATGTGATCTGCTATCTGCCCCTGCCATCTGCCCCTGCCATGTGATCTGCTATCTGCCCCTGCCATGTGATCTGCTATCTGCCCCTGCCATGTGATCTGCTATCTGCCCCTGCCATGTGATCTGCCATCTGCCCCTGCCATGTGATCTGCCATCTGCCCCTGCCATGTGATCTGCTATCTGCCCCTGCCATGTGATCTGCTATCTGCCCCTGCCATGTGATCTGCTATCTGCCCCTGCCATCTGCCCCTGCCATGTGATCTGCCATCTGCCATGTGATCTGCCATCTGCCCCTGCCATGTGATCTGCTATCTGCCCCTGCCATGTGATCTGCCATCTGCCCCTGCCATGTGATCTGCTATCTGCCATGTTATCTACCATCTGCCCCTGCCATGTGATCTGCTATCTGCCCCTGCCATCTGCCCCTGCCATGTGATCTGCTATCTGCCCCTGCCATGTGATCTGCCATCTGCCCCTGCCATGTGATCTGCTATCTGCCCCTGCCATGTGATCTGCCATCTGCCCCTGCCATGTGATCTGCCATCTGCCCCTGCCATGTGATCTGCCATCTGCCCCTGCCATGTGATCTGCCATCTGCCCCTGCCATGTGATCTGCCATCTGCCCCTGCCATGTGATCTGCTATCTGCCCCTGCCATGTGATCTGCTATCTGCCCCTGCCATCTGCCCCTGCCATGTGATCTGCTATCTGCCCCTGCCATGTGATCTGCTATCTGCCCCTGCCATCTGCCCCTGCCATGTGATCTGCTATCTGCCCCTGCCATGTGATCTGCTATCTGCCCCTGCCATGTGATCTGCCATCTGCCCCTGCCATCTGCCCCTGCCATGTGATCTGCTATCTGCCCCTGCCATGTGATCTGCTATCTGCCCCTGCCATGTGATCTGCTATCTGCCCCTGCCATGTGATCTGCCATCTGCCCCTGCCACCTGCCCCTGCCATGTGATCTGCTATCTGCCCCTGCCATGTGATCTGCCATCTGCCCCTGCCATCTGCCCCTGCCATGTGATCTGCTATCTGCCCCTGCCATGTGATCTGCTATCTGCCCCTGCCATGTGATCTGCCATCTGCCCCTGCCATCTGCCCCTGCCATGTGATCTGCTATCTGCCCCTGCCATGTGATCTGCTATCTGCCCCTGCCATGTGATCTGCTATCTGCCCCTGCCATGTGATCTGCTATCTGCCCCTGCCATGTGATCTGCCATCTGCCCCTACTATCTGCCCCTGCCATGTGATCTGCTATCTGCCCCTGCCATGTGATCTGCTATCTGCCCCTGCCATGTGATCTGCCATCTGCCCCTGCCATGTGATCTGCTATCTGCCCCTGCCATGTGATCTGCTATCTGCCCCTGCCATGTGATCTGCCATCTGCCCCTACTATCTGCCCCTGCCATGTGATCTGCTATCTGCCCCTGTCATGTGATCTGCTCTCTGCCCCTGCCATGTGATCTGCTATCTGCCCCTGCCATCTGTCCCGCCATCTGCCCTGCCATCTGCCCTGCTATCTGCCCCTGCCATGTGATCTGCCCTGCTATCTGCCCCTGCCATGTGATCTGCCCTGCTATCTGCCCCTGCCATCTGCCCTGCTATCTGCCCCTGCCATGTGATCTGCCCTGCTATCTGCCCCTGCCATGTGATCTGCCCTGCTATCTGCCCCTGCCATGTGATCTGCCCTGCTATCTGCCCCTGCCATGTGATCTGCCCTGCTATCTGCCCCTGCCATGTGATCTGCCCTGCTATCTGCCCCTGCCATCTGCCCTGCTATCTGCCCCTGCCATCTGCCCTGCTATCTGCCCCTGCCATCTGCCCTGCTATCTGCCCCTGCCATGTGATCTGCCCTGCTATCTGCCCCTGCCATGTGATCTGCCCTGCTATCTGCCCCTGCCATGTGATCTGCTATCTGCCCCTGCCATGTGATCTGCTATCTGCCCTGCTATCTGCCCTGCCATGTGATCTGCTATCTGCCCCTGCCATGTGATCTGCTATCTGCCCCTGCCATGTGATCTGCCCTGCTATCTGCCCTGCCATCTGCCCCTGCCATGTGATCTGCTATCTGCCCTGCCATGTGATCTGCTATCTGCCCTGCCATGTGATCTGCTATCTGCCCCTGCCATGTGATCTGCTATCTGCCCCTGCCATCTGCCCCTGCCATGTGATCTGCTATCTGCCCCTGCCATGTGATCTGCTATCTGCCCCTGCCATGTGATCTGCCATCTGCCCCTGCCATGTGATCTGCTATCTGCCCCTGCCATGTGATCTGCTATCTGCCCCTGCCATGTGATCTGCTATCTGCCCCTGCCATGTGATCTGCTATCTGCCCCTGCCATCTGCCCCTGCCATGTGATCTGCTATCTGCCATGTGATCTACCATCTGCCCCTGCCATGTGATCTGCTATCTGCCCCTGCCATCTGCCCCTGCCATGTGATCTGCTATCTGCCCCTGCCATGTGATCTGCCATCTGCCCCTGCCATGTGATCTGCTATCTGCCCCTGCCATGTGATCTGCCATCTGCCCCTGCCATGTGATCTGCCATCTGCCCCTGCCATGTGATCTGCCATCTGCCCCTGCCATGTGATCTGCCATCTGCCCCTGCCATGTGATCTGCTATCTGCCCCTGCCATCTGCCCCTGCCATGTGATCTGCTATCTGCCCCTGCCATGTGATCTGCCCTGCTATCTGCCCCTGCCATCTGCCCTGCTATCTGCCCCTGCCATGTGATCTGCTATCTGCCCCTGCCATGTGATCTGCTATCTGCCCCTGCCATCTGCCCCTGCCATGTGATCTGCTATCTGCCCCTGCCATGTGATCTGCTATCTGCCCCTGCCATGTGATCTGCTATCTGCCCCTGCCATGTGATCTGCCATCTGCCCCTGCCATGTGATCTGCCATCTGCCCCTGCCATGTGATCTGCTATCTGCTCCTACAATGTGATCTGCTATCTGCCCCTGCCATGTGATCTGCCATCTGCCCCTGCCATGTGATCTGCTATCTGCCCTGCTATGTGATCTGCTATCTGCCCCTGCCATGTGATCTGCCATCTGCCCCTGCCATGTGATCTGCTATCTGCTCCTACAATGTGATCTGCTATCTGCCCCTGCCATCTGCCCTGCTATCTGCCCCTGCCATGTGATCTGCCCTGCTATCTGCCCCTGCCATGTGATCTGCCCTGCTATCTGCCCCTGCCATGTGATCTGCTATCTGCCCCTGCCATGTGATCTGCTATCTGCCCTGCTATCTGCCCTGCCATGTGATCTGCTATCTGCCCCTGCCATGTGATCTGCTATCTGCCCCTGCCATGTGATCTGCCCTGCTATCTGCCCCTGCCATGTGATCTGCTATCTGCCCCTGCCATGTGATCTGCTATCTGCCCCTGCCATGTGATCTGCTATCTGCCCCTGCCATGTGATCTGCTATCTGCCCCTGCCATGTGATCTGCCCTGCTATCTGCCCCTGCCATGTGATCTGCCCTGCTATCTGCCCCTGCCATCTGCCCTGCTATCTGCCCCTGCCATGTGATCTGCCCTGCTATCTGCCCCTGCCATGTGATCTGCCCTGCTATCTGCCCCTGCCATGTGATCTGCTATCTGCCCCTGCCATGTGATCTGCTATCTGCCCTGCTATCTGCCCTGCCATGTGATCTGCTATCTGCCCCTGCCATGTGATCTGCTATCTGCCCCTGCCATGTGATCTGCCCTGCTATCTGCCCCTGCCATGTGATCTGCTATCTGCCCCTGCCATGTGATCTGCTATCTGCCCCTGCCATGTGATCTGCTATCTGCCCCTGCCATGTGATCTGCTATCTGCCCCTGCCATGTGATCTGCCCTGCTATCTGCCCCTGCCATGTGATCTGCCCTGCTATCTGCCCCTGCCATGTGATCTGCTATCTGCCCCTGCCATGTGATCTGCCCTGCTATCTGCCCCTGCCATCTGCCCTGCTATCTGCCCCTGCCATGTGATCTGCCCTGCTATCTGCCCCTGCCATGTGATCTGCCCTGCTATCTGCCCCTGCCATCTGCCCTGCTATCTGCCCCTGCCATGTGATCTGCCCTGCTATCTGCCCCTGCCATGTGATCTGCCCTGCTATCTGGCCCTGCCATGTGATCTGCTATCTGCCCCTGCCATGTGATCTGCCCTGCTATCTGCCCCTGCCATGTGATCTGCCCTGCTATCTGCCCCTGCCATCTGCCCTGCTATCTGCCCCTGCCATGTGATCTGCCCTGCTATCTGCCCCTGCCATGTGATCTGCCCTGCTATCTGCCCCTGTCATGTGATCTGCCCTGCTATCTGCCCCTGCCATGTGATCTGCCCTGCTATCTGCCCCTGTCATGTGATCTGCCCTGCTATCTGCCCCTGCCATGTGATCTGCCCTGCTATCTGCCCCTGCCATGTGATCTGCCCTGCTATCTGCCCCTGCCATGTGATCTGCCCTGCTATCTGCCCCTGCCATGTGATCTGCCCTGCTATCTGCCCCTGTCATGTGATCTGCCCTGCTATCTGCCCCTGCCATGTGATCTGCCCTGCTATCTGCCCCTGTCATGTGATCTGCCCTGCTATCTGCCCCTGTCATGTGATCTGCCCTGCTATCTGCCCCTGTCATGTGATCTGCCCTGCTATCTGCCCCTGTCATGTGATCTGCCCTGCTATCTGCCCCTGTCATGTGATCTGCCCTGCTATCTGCCCCTGCCATGTGATCTGCTATCTGCCCCTGCCATGTGATCTGCCCTGCTATCTGCCCCTGCCATCTGCCCTGCTATCTGCCCCTGCCATGTGATCTGCTATCTGCCCCTGCCATGTGATCTGCCCTGCTATCTGCCCCTGCCATCTGCCCTGCTATCTGCCCCTGCCATGTGATCTGCTATCTGCCCCTGCCATGTGATCTGCCCTGCTATCTGCCCCTGCCATCTGCCCTGCTATCTGCCCCTGCCATCTGCCCTGCTATCTGCCCCTGCCATGTGATCTGCCCTGCTATCTGCCCCTGCCATCTGCCCTGCTATCTGCCCCTGCCATGTGATCTGCTATCTGCCCCTGCCATGTGATCTGCCCTGCTATCTGCCCCTGCCATGTGATCTGCTATCTGCCCCTGCCATGTGATCTGCTATCTGCCCCTGCCATGTGATCTGCCATCTGCCCCTGCCATGTGATCTGCCATCTGCCCCTGCCATGTGATCTGCTATCTGCCCCTGCCATGTGATCTGCTATCTGCCCCTGCCATGTGATCTGCTATCTGCCCCTGCCATCTGCCCCTGCCATGTGATCTGCCATCTGCCATGTGATCTGCCATCTGCCCCTGCCATGTGATCTGCTATCTGCCCCTGCCATGTGATCTGCCATCTGCCCCTGCCATGTGATCTGCTATCTGCCCCTGCCATGTGATCTGCTATCTGCCCCTGCCATGTGATCTGCTATCTGCCCCTGCCATGTGATCTGCTATCTGCCCCTGCCATCTGCCCCTGCCATGTGATCTGCTATCTGCCCCTGCCATGTGATCTGCTATCTGCCCCTGCCATGTGATCTGCTATCTGCCCCTGCCATGTGATCTGCCATCTGCCCCTGCCATGTGATCTGCTATCTGCCCCTGCCATGTGATCTGCTATCTGCCCCTGCCATGTGATCTGCTATCTGCCCCTGCCATGTGATCTGCTATCTGCCCCTGCCATGTGATCTGCCATCTGCCCCTGCCATGTGATCTGCCATCTGCCCCTGCCATGTGATCTGCTATCTGCCCCTGCCATGTGATCTGCTATCTGCCCCTGCCATGTGATCTGCTATCTGCCCCTGCCATCTGCCCCTGCCATGTGATCTGCCATCTGCCATGTGATCTGCCATCTGCCCCTGCCATGTGATCTGCTATCTGCCCCTGCCATGTGATCTGCCATCTGCCCCTGCCATGTGATCTGCTATCTGCCCCTGCCATGTGATCTGCTATCTGCCCTGCCATGTGATCTGCTATCTGCCCTGCCATGTGATCTGCTATCTGCCCCTGCCATGTGATCTGCTATCTGCCCCTGCCATCTGCCCCTGCCATGTGATCTGCTATCTGCCCCTGCCATGTGATCTGCTATCTGCCCCTGCCATGTGATCTGCTATCTGCCCCTGCCATGTGATCTGCTATCTGCCCCTGCCATCTGCCCCTGCCATGTGATCTGCTATCTGCCATGTGATCTACCATCTGCCCCTGCCATGTGATCTGCTATCTGCCCCTGCCATCTGCCCCTGCCATGTGATCTGCTATCTGCCCCTGCCATGTGATCTGCCATCTGCCCCTGCCATGTGATCTGCTATCTGCCCCTGCCATGTGATCTGCCATCTGCCCCTGCCATGTGATCTGCCATCTGCCCCTGCCATGTGATCTGCCATCTGCCCCTGCCATGTGATCTGCCATCTGCCCCTGCCATGTGATCTGCTATCTGCCCCTGCCATGTGATCTGCTATCTGCCCCTGCCATCTGCCCCTGCCATGTGATCTGCTATCTGCCCCTGCCATGTGATCTGCCCTGCTATCTGCCCCTGCCATCTGCCCTGCTATCTGCCCCTGCCATGTGATCTGCTATCTGCCCCTGCCATGTGATCTGCTATCTGCCCCTGCCATCTGCCCCTGCCATGTGATCTGCTATCTGCCCCTGCCATGTGATCTGCTATCTGCCCCTGCCATGTGATCTGCTATCTGCCCCTGCCATGTGATCTGCCATCTGCCCCTGCCATGTGATCTGCCATCTGCCCCTGCCATGTGATCTGCTATCTGCCCCTGCCATGTGATCTGCTATCTGCCCCTGCCATGTGATCTGCTATCTGCCCCTGCCATCTGCCCCTGCCATGTGATCTGCCATCTGCCATGTGATCTGCCATCTGCCCCTGCCATGTGATCTGCTATCTGCCCCTGCCATGTGATCTGCCATCTGCCCCTGCCATGTGATCTGCTATCTGCCATGTTATCTACCATCTGCCCCTGCCATGTGATCTGCTATCTGCCCCTGCCATCTGCCCCTGCCATGTGATCTGCTATCTGCCCCTGCCATGTGATCTGCCATCTGCCCCTGCCATGTGATCTGCTATCTGCCCCTGCCATGTGATCTGCCATCTGCCCCTGCCATGTGATCTGCCATCTGCCCCTGCCATGTGATCTGCCATCTGCCCCTGCCATGTGATCTGCCATCTGCCCCTGCCATGTGATCTGCCATCTGCCCCTGCCATGTGATCTGCTATCTGCCCCTGCCATGTGATCTGCTATCTGCCCCTGCCATCTGCCCCTGCCATGTGATCTGCTATCTGCCCCTGCCATGTGATCTGCTATCTGCCCCTGCCATCTGCCCCTGCCATGTGATCTGCTATCTGCCCCTGCCATGTGATCTGCTATCTGCCCCTGCCATGTGATCTGCCATCTGCCCCTGCCATCTGCCCCTGCCATGTGATCTGCTATCTGCCCCTGCCATGTGATCTGCTATCTGCCCCTGCCATGTGATCTGCTATCTGCCCCTGCCATGTGATCTGCCATCTGCCCCTGCCACCTGCCCCTGCCATGTGATCTGCTATCTGCCCCTGCCATGTGATCTGCCATCTGCCCCTGCCATCTGCCCCTGCCATGTGATCTGCTATCTGCCCCTGCCATGTGATCTGCTATCTGCCCCTGCCATGTGATCTGCCATCTGCCCCTGCCATCTGCCCCTGCCATGTGATCTGCTATCTGCCCCTGCCATGTGATCTGCTATCTGCCCCTGCCATGTGATCTGCTATCTGCCCCTGCCATGTGATCTGCTATCTGCCCCTGCCATGTGATCTGCCATCTGCCCCTACTATCTGCCCCTGCCATGTGATCTGCTATCTGCCCCTGCCATGTGATCTGCTATCTGCCCCTGCCATGTGATCTGCCATCTGCCCCTGCCATGTGATCTGCTATCTGCCCCTGCCATGTGATCTGCTATCTGCCCCTGCCATGTGATCTGCCATCTGCCCCTACTATCTGCCCCTGCCATGTGATCTGCTATCTGCCCCTGTCATGTGATCTGCTCTCTGCCCCTGCCATGTGATCTGCTATCTGCCCCTGCCATCTGTCCCGCCATCTGCCCTGCCATCTGCCCTGCTATCTGCCCCTGCCATGTGATCTGCCCTGCCATCTGCCCTGCCATCTGTCCCGCCATCTGCCCTGCCATCTGCCCCTGCCATCTGTCCCGCCATCTGCCCCTGCCATCTGTCCCCACTGCCACGTATAAGTGCCATCTGTGATCAGTGCCACATAGTGCCATCTGTCATCAGTGCCATCTGTCATCAGTGCCAGCTGTCATCGGTGCCACGTATCAGTTCCCTCTGCCATCAGTGCCACGTATCAGTGCCATCTGTCATCAGTGTCATCAGTGCCACGTATTAGTGCCATCTGTCATCAGGGCCACGTATTAGTGCCATCTGTCATCAGTGCCATGTATTAGTGCCATCTTTCATCAGTGCTACGTGTCATCAGTGCCACATATCAGTGCCATTTGTCATCAGCGCCACATGTCATCAGTGCCACATATTAGTGCCATCTGTCATCAGTGTCACGTGTCATCAGTGCCATGTATTAGTGCCATCTGTCATCAGTGCCACGTATTAGTGCCATCTGTCATTAGTGCCATCTGTCATCAGTGCCATGTATTAGTGCCATCTGTCATCAGTGCCACATCAGTGTCAGTGCCACGTATCAGTGCCATCTGTCATCAGTGCCACATCAGTGCCACGTATCAGTGCCATTTGTCATCAGTGCCACGTATCAGTGCCATTTGTCATCAGTGCCACGTATTAGTGCCATTTGTCATCAGTGCCACGTCCGTGTCACGTGTCATTGTCCTGGTTCTCCAGGGCCTTCAAAAGTGTAATAGGTAGTCAACAAGTTAGATGTGTAATTTTTGCTCCTAGAACACCTGATGGGGCTCCTTGCATGTTGGGCCTCTCTATGTGGCCAGGCTGTGGAAAAGTCCCACACATGTGGTATCGTAATACTCAGGAGGAGTAGCAGAATGTATTTTGGGGCGTCATTTGTGGTATATACATGCCATGTGAGAGAAATAACCTATTACAATGACAATTTTGTGGGGGGAAAAAAATAAATAAATAAATCTTCATTTTGCAAAGAATTGTGGGAAAAAATGACAACATCAAAAACCTCACCATGCATCTTACTAAATACCTTGGAATGTCTACTTTCAAAAAAGGGGTCATTTGGGGGGTATTTGTACTTTCCTGACTTGTTCGGGTCACAAGAAATGAGATAGGCCGTCAGTACATCAGATGTGATCAATGTTTTATGATTTGCACCACAACTTGTAGACTCTCTAACTTTCACAGAGACCAAATAATATCCACTAATTTGGGTTATATTTACCAAAGATATGTAGCGGTATAAATTGTGCCCAAAATTTATGAAGAAAAATTACTAATTTGCAAAATTTTATCACAGAAACTAAGAAAAATGCGTTTTTTTTTCAAAATTTTCGGTCTTTTTTCATTTATAGCGCAAAAAATAAAAAACCCAGAGGTGATAAAATACCACCAAAAGAAATCTCTATTTGTATGAAAAAAAGGACAAAAAATTCATTTGGGTACAGTATTACATGACTGAGTAATTGTCATTCAAAGTGTGAGAGCGCTGAAAGCTGAAAATTGGTCTGAGCAGGAGGGGGGTTTAAGTGCCCACTAGGCAAGTGGTTAAGATCCCCTCCCCCCTTTTACATTGTACATTTGTTTTGTTGGTTAGGTGGCGGCAGCGGAGGGACTATTTCTTGTATTTCGGCTGCCCGATCCTCGTGGTGGATCAAGTCCCGGCATGTCACCGCGGAGTGATTCCTTCCTGTCTCCCCCTGACAAGAAGAAGTCATGAGGCGGGAAAGAAGCGGTACTCACACCATATCCCTCCGCCATGACTTCATCCCTTGTCATAGAATCTTCCTCATAATCATTACTCCGGGAGGAGGAGTCTGGCCTATCCAAGTGTGTCACCTGACTTTATTACCTTCTAATTCTACTGTGTGTATATATATAACAACCATAACAACCACACAGCATGTCATTCACTTCCATATCTGTATATATTATATATACAATAGTGTGTATTATTACCAGGATTATCCCAATTCTATATATATATATATACCAGACCCTTATTCTTACCCAACCCTGACCCTTTCCCCAATTCTGACCTAACCCTGACCCAAATTCTGACTCAGACCCTTACCCAACCCTAAACCTGACCCTTACCCCAACCCTGACCCTTACCCCAAGCCTGATCCTAATTCTTACCCAACCCTGACACTTACCCAACCCTAACCCTTAGCCCAATTCTGACCTAACTCTGACCCAGACCCTTACCCAACTCTAAACCTGACCCTATCCCTTACCCAACCCTGACCCTTACCCCAATTCTGACCCAACCCAACTCTGACCCAGACCCTTACCCAACCCCAGCCCTGACCCTAATTCTTACCCAACCCTGACCCTGTCCCTTACCTGACTCTTACCCAACCCTAACCCTTATCCCAATTCTGACCTAAGCCCGACCTATACCTTCACCCAACCCTAAACATGACCCTTATTCTTACCAAACCCTAGCCCTATCCCTTACCCAACCCTAACCCTTATCCCAATTCTGACCTAACCCTGACTCAACCCAACCCTAAACCTGACCCTAATTCTTACCCAACCTTAACCCTTACCCCAATTCTGACCCAACCCTGACCCAAATTATGACCCAGACCCTTACCCAACACTAAACCTGACCCTTACCCCAAGCCTGATCCTAATTCTTACCCAACCCTGACACTTACCCAACCCTAACCCTTAGCCCAATTCTGACCTAACTCTGACCCAGACCCTTACCCAACTCTAAACCTGACCCTATCCCTTACCCAACCCTGACCCTTACCCCAATTCTGACCCAACCCAACTCTGACCCAGACCCTTACCCAACCCCAGCCCTGACCCTAATTCTTACCCAACCCTGACCCTGTCCCTTACCTGACTCTTACCCAACCCTAACCCTTTCCCCAATTCTGACCTAACCCTGACCCAAATTCTGACTCAGACCCTTACCCAACCCTAAACCTGACCCTTACCCCAACCCTGACCTTTACCCCAACCCTAATCCTAATTCTTACCCAACCCTGACCCTATTCCCTACCCTACACTAATCCCAAATCTGACCCAAATTATGACCCAGACCCTTACCCAACACTAAACCTGACCCTTACCCCAAGCCTGATCCTAATTCTTACCCAACCCTGACACTTACCCAACCCTAACCCTTAGCCCAATTCTGACCTAACTCTGACCCAGACCCTTACCCAACTCTAAACCTGACCCTATCCCTTACCCAACCCTGACCCTTACCCCAATTCTGACCCAACCCAACTCTGACCCAGACCCTTACCCAACCCCAGCCCTGACCCTAATTCTTACCCAACCCTGACCCTGTCCCTTACCTGACTCTTACCCAACCCTAACCCTTATCCCAATTCTGACCTAAGCCCGACCTATACCTTCACCCAACCCTAAACATGACCCTTATTCTTACCAAACCCTAGCCCTATCCCTTACCCAACCCTAACCCTTATCCCAATTCTGACCTAACCCTGACTCAACCCAACCCTAAACCTGACCCTAATTCTTACCCAACCTTAACCCTTACCCCAATTCTGACCCAACCCTGACCCAAATTATGACCCAGACCCTTACCCAACACTAAACCTGACCCTTACCCCAAGCCTGATCCTAATTCTTACCCAACCCTGACACTTACCCAACCCTAACCCTTAGCCCAATTCTGACCTAACTCTGACCCAGACCCTTACCCAACTCTAAACCTGACCCTATCCCTTACCCAACCCTGACCCTTACCCCAATTCTGACCCAACCCAACTCTGACCCAGACCCTTACCCAACCCCAGCCCTGACCCTAATTCTTACCCAACCCTGACCCTGTCCCTTACCTGACTCTTACCCAACCCTAACCCTTATCCCAATTCTGACCTAAGCCCGACCTATACCTTCACCCAACACTAAACATGACCCTTATTCTTACCAAACCCTAGCCCTATCCCTTACCCAACCCTAACCCTTATCCCAATTCTGACCTAAGCCCGACCTATACCTTCACCCAACCCTAAACATGACCCTTATTCTTACCAAACCCTAGCCCTATCCCTTACCCAACCCTAACCCTTATCCCAATTCTGACCTAACCCTGACTCAACCCAACCCTAAACCTGACCCTAATTCTTACCCAACCTTAACCCTTACCCCAATTCTGACCCAACCCTGATCCAAATTATGACCCAGACCCTTACCCAACACTAAACCTGACCCTTACCCCAAGCCTGATCCTAATTCTTACCCAACCCTGACACTTACCCAACCCTAACCCTTAGCCCAATTCTGACCTAACTCTGACCCAGACCCTTACCCAACTCTAAACCTGACCCTATCCCTTACCCAACCCTGACCCTTACCCCAATTCTGACCCAACCCAACTGTGACCCAGACCCTTACCCAACCCCAGCCCTGACCCTAATTCTTACCCAACCCTGACCCTGTCCCTTACCTGACTCTTACCCAACCCTAACCCTTATCCCAATTCTGACCTAAGCCCGACCTATACCTTCACCCAACACTAAACATGACCCTTATTCTTACCAAACCCTAGCCCTATCCCTTACCCAACCCTAACCCTTATCCCAATTCTGACCTAACCCTGACTCAACCCAACCCTAAACCTGACCCTAATTCTTACCCAACCTTAACCCTTACCCCAATTCTGACCCAACCCTGACCCAAATTATGACCCAGACCTTTACCCAAAACTAAACCTGACCCTTACCCCAAGCCTGATCCTAATTCTTACCCAACCCTGACACTTACCCAACCCTAACCCTTAGCCCAATTCTGACCTAACTCTGACCCAGACCCTTACCCAACTCTAAACCTGACCCTATCCCTTACCCAACCCTGACCCTTACCCCAATTCTGACCCAACCCAACTCTGACCCAGACCCTTACCCAACCCCAGCCCTGACCCTAATTCTTACCCAACCCTGACCCTGTCCCTTACCTGACTCTTACCCAACCCTAACCCTTATCCCAATTCTGACCTAAGCCCGACCTATACCTTCACCCAACCCTAAACATGACCCTTATTCTTACCAAACCCTAGCCCTATCCCTTACCCAACCCTAACCCTTATCCCAATTCTGACCTAACCCTGACTCAACCCAACCCTAAACCTGACCCTAATTCTTACCCAACCTTAACCCTTACCCCAATTCTGACCCAACCCTGACCCAAATTATGACCCAGACCCTTACCCAACACTAAACCTGACCCTTACCCCAAGCCTGATCCTAATTCTTACCCAACCCTGACACTTACCCAACCCTAACCCTTAGCCCAATTCTGACCTAACTCTGACCCAGACCCTTACCCAACTCTAAACCTGACCCTATCCCTTACCCAACCCTGACCCTTACCCCAATTCTGACCCAACCCAACTCTGACCCAGACCCTTACCCAACCCCAGCCCTGACCCTAATTCTTACCCAACCCTGACCCTGTCCCTTACCTGACTCTTACCCAACCCTAACCCTTATCCCAATTCTGACCTAAGCCCGACCTATACCTTCACCCAACCCTAAACATGACCCTTATACTTACCAAACCCTAGCCCTATCCCTTACCCAACCCTAACCCTTATCCCAATTCTGACCTAACCCTGACTCAACCCAACCCTAAACCTGACCCTAATTCTTACCCAACCTTAACCCTTACCCCAATTCTGACCCAACCCTGACCCAAATTATGACCCAGACCTTTACCCAACACTAAACCTGACCCTTACCCCAAGCCTGATCCTAATTCTTACCAAACCCTGACACTTACCCAACCCTAACCCTTAGCCCAATTCTGACCTAACTCTGACCCAGACCCTTACCCAACTCTAAACCTGACCCTATCCCTTACCCAACCCTGACCCTTACCCCAATTCTGACCCAACCCAACTCTGACCCAGACCCTTACCCAACCCCAGCCCTGACCCTAATTCTTACCCAACCCTGACCCTGTCCCTTACCTGACTCTTACCCAACCCTAACCCTTATCCCAATTCTGACCTAAGCCCGACCTATACCTTCACCCAACCCTAAACATGACCCTTATTCTTACCCAACCTTAACCCTTATCCCAATTCTGACCTAACCCTGACTCAACCCAACCCTAAACCTGACCCTAATTCTTACCCAACCTTAACCCTTACCCCAATTCTGACCCAACCCTGACCCAAATTATGACCCAGACCCTTACCCAACACTAAACCTGACCCTAATTCGTACCCTACCCTGACCTTATCCCTTACCTGACCTTTACCAAAACATTAAACCTTACCCCAATTCTGACCTAACCATGACCCGACCCTGACCCAAATTCTGACCCAGACCCTTATTCTTACACAACCCTAACCCTTACCCCAATTCTGACCTAACCCTGACCCAAATTCTGACCCAGACCCTTACCCAACCCTAAACCTGACCCTTACCCCAACCCTAATTCTTACTCAACCCTGACCCTATTCCTTACCCAACCCTAATCCCAATTCTGACCTAACCCTGACCCAACCCAACCCAACCCTGACCCAAATTCTGTCCCAGACCCTTACCCAACACCTGACCCTAATTCTTACCCAACCCTGATCCTATCCCTTACCCAACTCCGACCCTTACCCCATTTCTGAACCCGACCCTGACCCAAATTATCACCCAGACCCTTACCCAACACTAAACATGACCCTAATTCTTACCCAACCCTGACCCTATCCCTTACCCAACCCTAACACTTACCCCAATTCTGACCAAACCCGACCCTGACTCAAATGCTGACCCAGACCCTTACCCAACCCTAAACCTGACCATAATTCTTACCCTAAACCTTACCCAAACTTGACCCTATCCCTGCAGTTGTCTGAAGCGGTACTAAAGAGAAGTTCACCATCAGAAGACTAAAGCATTTATCTTTGGAGTCCTCTGGCCCTTTAAGGATGTTGTTTGAATTTTTTGTGGCACCTGAACATATTCCTAAGCCAGCACTTCTTCACTGGCCGGCATTTACGCCGAACAAAATCACAGATGCAAGCCCTAAGAGACTTTTTCCTGGAACAGGGACTACTAGTCTGTGCGAGATCGGCTTCTGTGGACTTGGCCTGGGCAGGGTCGACCTCTGTGGGCTTGTCCTGCGTTGAGTCGGCCTCTGTGGGCTTGTCCTGCGCAGGGCAGGCCTCTGTGGGCTCGTCCTGCGCAGGGTAGGCCTCTGTGGGCTCGTCCTGCGCGGAGTCGGCCTCTGTGGGCTCGTCCTGCGCGGAGTCGGCCTCTGTGGGCTCGTCCTGCGCAGGGTAGGCCTCTGTGGGCTCGTCCTGCGCAGGGTCGGCCTCTGTGGGCTCGTCCTGCGCAGGGTCGGCCTCTGTGGGCTCGTCCTGCGCAGGGTCGGCCTCTGTGGGCTCGTCCTGCGCAGGGTCGGCCTCTGTGGGCTCGTCCTGCGCAGGGTCGGCCTCTGTGGGCTCGTCCTGCGCAGGGTCGGCCTCTGTGGGCTCGTCCTGCGCAGGGTCGGCCTCTGTGGGCTCCTCCTGCGCAGGGTCGGCCTCTGTGGGCTCCTCCTGCGCAGGGTCGGCATCTGTGGGCTCGTCCTGCGCAGGGTAGGCCTCTGTGAGCTCGTCCTGCGCAGGGTCGGCCTCTGTGGGCTCGTCCTGCGCAGGGTCGGCCTCTGTGGGCTCGTCCTGCGCAAGGTCGGCCTCTGTGGGCTCGTCCTGCGCAGGGTCGGCCTCTGTGGCCTCGTCCTGCGCAGGGTAGGCCTCTGTGGGCTCGTCCTGCGCAGGGTCGGCCTCTGTGGGCTCGTCCTGCGCAGGGTAGGCCTCTGTGGGCTCGTCCTGCACAGGGTCAGCCTCTGTGGGCTCGTCCTGCGCAGGGTCGGCCTCTGTGGGCTCGTCCTGCGCAGGGTCGGCCTCTGTAGGCTCGTCCTGCGCAGGGTCGGCCTCTGTGGGCTCCTCCAGCGTGGGGTCGACCTCTGTGGGCTCAGGCTCTTCATAGTCATGGGTGAAAGTTGTTCTCCATAGAAAAAGCAGTAGATAGAACACAGTGAAAGAGCTGAGTAGCAACAGTAGTAATCCGATAACCCAAGGCCAGTATGGTGACCAGAGCCCAGCGACCATCCATTGGTACCAGTCACTGGCATTGATAAACACGGGTAGGACTGTGTTCTCTAGGGCCACCCACCCCTTGGAACAGACTGACCAGAGCCCAGCGACCATCCATTGGTACCAGTCAATGGCATTGATAAACACGGATAGGACTGTGTTCTCTAGGGCCGCCCACCCCATGAAACAGACTGACCAGAGCCCAGCGACCATCCATTGGTACCAGTCACTGGCATTGATAAACACGGGTAGGACTGTGTTCTCTAGGGCCGCCCACCCCTTAGAACAGACTGACCAGAGCCCAGCGACCATCCATTGGTACCAGTCACTGGCATTGATAAACACGGATAGGACTGTGTTCTCTAGGGCCGCCCACCCCTTGGAACAGACTGACCAGAGCCCAGCGACCATCCATTGGTACCAGTCAATGGCATTGATAAACACGGATAGGACTGTGTTCTCTAGGGCCGCCCACCCCTTGGAACAGACTGACCAGAGCCCAGTGACCATCCATTGGTACCAATCAATGGCATTGATAAACGTGATTGGGTTTATGATCAATAAGACTGTAAAGCTCCAGCACATGACTGAGGGGAGTGCCTTGTTCATCAATTGGCACCAATGACTGGCATTCCAACGCATGTATAGGAGTCTGAGCTCTGCATGCGCACACCCCAGGAACAAGACTAAGCGGAGCCCAGTGGCTATCCATAGAAACCAATCACCGGCATTGATAAATGTGGTTGGGATTCTGATCAATAAGACTGTACAGCTCCAGCATGTGACTGAGTGAAGTGCCTCGGTCATCAATCGGTGCCAACGACTGGCATTCCTATGTCTGTGTAGGAGTCTTCGCTCTGCGTACACACACCCCAGTAACAAGACTAAGCAGAGCCCAGTGACCATCCATTGGTACCAATTAATGGCATTGAAAAAAGTGATTGGGTTTATCATGAAGACTGTAAAGCTGCAGCACATGACTGAGTGGAGTGCCTTGCTCATCAATCGGTGCCAACGTCTGGCATTCCAACGCATGTATAGGCGTCTGAGCTTTGCATGCGCACACCCCAGGAACAAGACTAAACGGAGCCCAGTGGCTATCCATAGAAACCAATCATCAGCATTGATAAATGTGTTTGGGATTCTGATCAATAAGACTGTACAGCTCCAGCATGTGACTGAGTGAAGTGCCTCGGTCATCAATCGGTGCCAACGACTGGCTTTCCTACGTCTGTGTAGGAGTCTTCGCTCTGCGTACACACACCCCAGTAACAAGACTAAACAGAGCCCAGTGACCATCCATGGGTACCAATCAATGGCATTGATAAACGTGATTGGGTTTATGATCAATAAGACTGTAAAGCTCCAGAACATGACTGAGTGGAGTGCATGGTTCATCAATCGGCGCCAACGACTGGCATTCCTACGCTTGTATAGGAGTCTGAGCTCTGCATGCGCACACCCCAGGAACAAGACTAAGCGGAGCCCAGTGGCTATCCATAGAAACCAATCACCGGCATTGATAAATGTGTTTAGGATTCTGATCAATAAGACTGTATAGCTCCGGCATGTGACTGAGTGAAGTTCCTCGGTCATAAATCGTTGCCAAAGACTGGCTTTCCTACGTCTCTGTAGGAGTCTTCGCCCTGTGTATACACACCCCAGTAACAAGACTAAGAGGAGCCCAGCGATTATCCATGGGTTCCAATCATCGGCATTGATAAACACGGGTAGGACTGTGTACTCTTGGGCTGCCCACCCCTTGTAACAGACTGACCAGAGCCCAGCGACTATCCATTGGTACCAGTCACTGGCATTGATCAACGTGATTGGGTTTATGATCAATAAGACTGTAAAGCTCCAGCACATGACTGAGTGGAGTGCATGGTTCATCAATCGGCACCAACGACTGGCCTTCCTACGCTTGTATAGGAGTCTGAGCTCTGCATGCGCACACCCCAGGAACAAGACTAAGCGGAGCCCAGTGGCTATCCATAGAAACCAATCACTGGCATTGATAAATGTGTTTAGGATTCTGATCAATAAGACTGTACAGCTCCAGCATGTGACTGAGTGAAGTGCCTCAGTCATCAATCGTTGCCAATGACTGGCTTTCCTACGTCTCTGTAGGAGTCTTCGCCCTGTGTATACACACCCCGGTAACAAGACTAAGAGGAGCCCAGCGATTATCCATGGGTTCCAGTCACTGGCATTGATAAACACGGGTAGGACTGTGTTCTCTAGGGCTGCCCACCCCTTGGAACAGACTGACCAGAGCCCAGCGACCATCCATGGGTACCAGTCACTGGCATTGATCAACGTGATTTGGTTTATGATCAATAAGACTGTAAAACTCCAGCACATGACTGAGTGGAGTGCCTTGCTCATCAATTGGCGCCAACATCTGGCATTCCTAAGCATGTATAGTAGTCTGAGCTCTGCATGCGCACACCCCAGGAACAAGACTAAGCGGAGCCCAGTGGCTATCCATAGAAACCAATCACTGGCATTGATAAACGTGTTTAGGATTCTGATCAATAAGACTGTACAGCTCCAGCATGTGACTGAGTGAAGTGCCTCAGTCATCAATCGTTGCCAACGACTGGCTTTCCTACGTCTGTGTAGGAGTCTTCGCTCTGCGTACACACACCCCGGTAACAAGACTAAGAGGAGCCCAGCGATTATCCATGGGTTCCAATCATCGGCATTGATAAACACGGGTAGGTCTGTGTTCTCTAGGGCCGCCCACTCCTTGGAGTAGACTGACCAGAGCCCAGCGACCATCCATTGGTACCAGTCTCTGGCATTGATCAACGTGATTGGGTTTATGATCAATAAGACTGTAAAACTCCAGCACATGACTGAGTGGAGTGCCTTGCTCATCATTTGGTGCCAACTTCTGGCATTCCTAAGCATGTATAGGAGTCTGAGCTCTGCATGCGCACACCCCAGGAACAAGACTAAGCGGAGCCCAGTGGCTATCCATAGAAACCAATCACTGGCATTGATAAACGTGTTTAGGATTCTGATCAATAAGACTGTACAGCTCCAGCATGTGACTGAGTGAAGTGCCTCAGTCATCAATCGTTGCCAACGACTGGCTTTCCTACGTCTCTGTAGGAGTCTTCGCTCTGCGTATACACACCCCAGTAACAAGACTAAACAGAGCCCAGCGATTATCCATGGGTTCCAGTCACTGTCATTGATAAACACGGGTAGGACTGTGTTCTCTAGGGCCGCCCACTCCTTGGAGTAGACTGACCATTTCCGCTTCATCTCGTTCATAAATTTCGCCCATTCCCGCTTCATCTCCTCTATAATCTCCGCCATTTCTCTCTTCATCTCCATAAACTCCACCCTTTCCCCTTTCATCTCCATAAACCCCGGACTTTCCCCTTTAATCCCCATAAACTCCGCCTTTTCCTGTTTTATCTCCTCCATAAACGCCACCTTTTCCTGCTCCATAAACTCTGCCTTTCCCCCCTTCATCTGCTCCATAAACTCCGCCTTTTCCTGTTTTATCTCCTCCATAAACTCCACCTTTTCCTGCTCCATAAACTCCGCCTTTTCCCGCTTCATCTGCTCCATAAACTCCGCCTTTTTCTGCTTCATCTGATTCATAAACTCCACCCTTTCCCCCTTCATCTCCTCCATAAACTTTGCCTTTTCCCCCTTCATCTCCTCCATAAACTTCGCCTTTTCCCCCTTCATCTCCTCCATAAACTTCGCCTTTTCCCCCTTCATCTCCTCCATAAACTTCGCCTTTTCCCCCTTCATCTCCTCCATAAACTTCGCCTTTTCCCCCTTCATCTCCTCCATAAACTCCGCCTTTTCCCTCTTCATCTCCTCCATAAACTTCGCCTTTTCCTGCTTCATAAACTGCACCTTTTCCCCCTTCATCTCCTCCATAAACTTCGCCTTTTCCTGCTTCATAAACTGCGCCTTTTCCCCCTTCATCTCCTCCATAAACTGCACCTTTTCCCCCTTCATCTCCTCCATAAACTGCACCTTTTCCCCCTTCATCTCCTCCATAAACTTCGCCTTTTCCTGCTTCATAAACTGCACCTTTTCCCCCTTCATCTCCTCCATAAACTGCACCTTTTCCCCCTTCATCTCCTCCATAAACTGTGCCTTTTCCTGCTTCATAAACTGCACCTTTTCCCCCTTCATCTCCTCCATAAACTTCGCCTTTTCCTGCTTCATAAACTGCACCTTTTCCCCCTTCATCTCCTCCATAAACTTCGCCTTTTCCTGCTTCATAAACTGCACCTTTTCCCCCTTCATCTCCTCCATAAACTGCACCTTTTCCCCCTTCATCTCCTCCATAAACTGCACCTTTTCCCCCTTCATCTCCTCCATAAACTTCGCCTTTTCCTGCTTCATAAACTGCGCCTTTTCCCCCTTCATCTCCTCCATAAACTGCACCTTTTCCCCCTTCATCTCCTCCATAAACTTCGCCTTTTCCTGCTTCATAAACTGCGCCTTTTTCTGCTTCATAAAGTGCGCCTTTTCCTCCTCCATAAACTGCGCTTTTCCCCCCTTCATCTCCTCCATAAACTGCGCCTTTTCCCCCTTCATCTCCTCCATAAACTGCGCCTTTTCCTCCTCCATAAACTGCGCTTTTCCCCCCTTCATCTCCTCCATAAACTGCACCTTTTCCCCCTTCATCTCCTCCATAAACTTCGCCTTTTCCTCCTCCATAAACTTCGCCTTTTCCTCCTCCATAAACTCCGCCTTTTCCTCCTCCATAAACTCCGCCTTTTCCTCCTCCATAAACTCCGCCTTTTCCCCCTTCATCTCCTCTATAAAGCCCGCCTCTTTGTGCACCTCTGGGGTGTCGCGTGTTTTCTGCTGGTCTCTTGACAACAGAGATGTGACCAGCAGTATCAAACTGATAACGTGTGACCTCATTGTGTCACTAGAAATACAATTAGATTTTATAGGATATATATAATGTATATATTATATATCTATTAATTAATCGCTAATCAATATCCAATGAATGGATAATTAGTACAAAGCAATCACCAGCAGCTTCTAACAGAAGATCCTGTCACTGCGCCTGTGCCTGGCTGCACTGCTATATCACGGCTGGGGAGATCACGTGACTAGCTGTTGTGACGTCACATCGTCTGAGCGTGGCTTACCATGCTATATATAGATAGGATGGGGGAGGGGTGGTCAGAGAAGTGCAGCTACTGTGACGTCACAACAGTGTTGCCAACCGCCCGTAGATTTATGGGCAGCCCGTAAAAACGACCCGTTTTTCGGGGCGCCCATGAATGCCTGTTACGGGCACCGGTGCCCATAAAAATGATGGCCGCGAGCCGGCCACGCAACTGCGCATGCGCCGTTACGAAGCCGGCCGGGCTCGGGAAAGCTCGTACGCGCTCGGCCGGGCGGCGCATGCGCAGTAACGTAATACCGCCGCCCGGCGCCATTTTCGAATCGATCGAGCACGGCCGCGGCGGCAAGGCAAGCTGACAGCTGAGCTGAGCTGAGCCAGGGCCAGGCGACTCTGCCACTGGAGCAGCAGGTCTCGGAGGCCGAGCAGCACGCGCCGGCGGAATGGAGGGGAGCCCTGCATCCAGGACCACGCAATCCAGAGTCTACGGGGACCGGGGGAAGTCTGGGACAGAGTGACAGCCCAGCCGACGGTGACAGAAGGTGATGGTGGCAGAGGGGGGTGGACGGTGGCAGAGGGGGGTGGACGGTGGCAGAGGGGGGTGGACTGGAGCAGGTGGTGTTGGTGGCAGAGGGGTGTGGACTGGAGCAGGTGGTGTTGGTGGCAGAGGGGGATGGACTGGAGCAGGTGGTGTTGGTGGCAGAGGGGGATGGACTGGAGCAGGTGGTGTTGGTGGCAGAGGGGGATGGACGGTGGCAGAGGGGGATGGACGGTGGCAGAGGGGGGTGGACTGGAGCAGGTGGTGTTGGTGGCAGAGGGGGATGGACGGTGGCAGAGGGGTGTGGACTGGAGCAGGTGGTGTTGGTGGCAGAGGGGGATGGACGGTGGCAGAGGGGGATGGACGGTGGCAGAGGGGGTGGACTGGAGCAGGTGGTGTTGGTGGCAGAGGGGGATGGACGGTGGCAGAGGGGGTGGACTGGAGCAGGTGGTGTTGGTGGCAGAGGGGGATGGACGGTGGCAGAGGGGGATGGACGGTGGCAGAGGGGGTGGACTGGAGCAGGTGGTGTTGGTGGCAGAGGGGGATGGACGGTGGCAGAGGGGGTGGACTGGAGCAGGTGGTGTTGGTGGCAGAGGGGGATGGACTGGAGCAGGTGGTGTTGGTGGCAGAGGGGGATGGACTGGAGCAGGTGGTGTTGGTGGCAGAGGGGTGTGGACTGGAGCAGGTGGTGATGGTGGCAGAGGGGTGTGGACTGGAGCAGGTGGTGTTGGTGGCAGAGGGGGATGGACGGTGGCAGAGGGGGATGGACGGTGGCAGAGGGGGGTGGACTGGAGCAGGTGGTGTTGGTGGCAGAGGGGGATGGACGGTGGCAGAGGGGTGTGGACTGGAGCAGGTGGTGTTGGTGGCAGAGGGGGATGGACGGTGGCAGAGGGGGATGGACGGTGGCAGAGGGGGTGGACTGGAGCAGGTGGTGTTGGTGGCAGAGGGGGATGGACGGTGGCAGAGGGGGTGGACTGGAGCAGGTGGTGTTGGTGGCAGAGGGGGATGGACGGTGGCAGAGGGGGATGGACGGTGGCAGAGGGGGTGGACTGGAGCAGGTGGTGTTGGTGGCAGAGGGGGATGGACGGTGGCAGAGGGGGTGGACTGGAGCAGGTGGTGTTGGTGGCAGAGGGGGATGGACTGGAGCAGGTGGTGTTGGTGGCAGAGGGGGGTGGACTGGAGCAGGTGGTGTTGGTGGCAGAGGGGGGTGGACTGGAGCAGGTGGTGTTGGTGGCAGAGGGGGATGGACTGGAGCAGGTGGTGTTGGTGGCAGAGGGGGGTGGACTGGAGCAGGTGGTGTTGGTGGCAGAGGGGGGTGGACTGGAGCAGGTGGTGTTGGTGGCAGAGGGGGATGGACTGGAGCAGGTGGTGTTGGTGGCAGAGGGGTGTGGACTGGAGCAGGTGGTGATGGTGGCAGAGGGGTGTGGACTGGAGCAGGTGGTGTTGGTGGCAGAGGGGGATGGACTGGAGCAGGTGGTGTTGGTGGCAGAGGGGGGTGGACTGGAGCAGGTGGTGTTGGTGGCAGAGGGGGGTGGACTGGAGCAGGTGGTGTTGGTGGCAGAGGGGGGTGGACTGGAGCAGGTGGTGTTGGTGGCAGAGGGGGGTGGACTGGAGCAGGTGGTGTTGGTGGCAGAGGGGGATGGACTGGAGCAGGTGGTGTTGGTGGCAGAGGGGGATGGACGGTGGCAGAGGGGGGTGGACTGGAGCAGGTGGTGTTGGTGGCAGAGGGGGATGGACTGGAGCAGGTGGTGTTGGTGGCAGAGGGGGATGGACTGGAGCAGGTGGTGTTGGTGGCAGAGGGGGATGGACTGGAGCAGGTGGTGTTGGTGGCAGAGGGGGATGGACTGGAGCAGGTGGTGTTGGTGGCAGAGGGGGGTGGACTGGAGCAGGTGGTGATGATGGCAGAGGGGGATGGACTGGAGCAGGTGGTGTTGGTGGCAGAGGGGGGTGGACTGGAGCAGGTGGTGTTGGTGGCAGAGGGGGTGGACTGGAGCAGGTGGTGTTGGTGGCAGAGGGGGATGGACGGTGGCAGAGGGGGATGGACGGTGGCAGAGGGGGGTGGACTGGAGCAGGTGGTGTTGGTGGCAGAGGGGGATGGACGGTGGCAGAGGGGGTGGACTGGAGCAGGTGGTGTTGGTGGCAGAGGGGGATGGACGGTGGCAGAGGGGTGTGGACTGGAGCAGGTGGTGTTGGTGGCAGAGGGGGATGGACGGTGGCAGAGGGGGATGGACGGTGGCAGAGGGGGTGGACTGGAGCAGGTGGTGTTGGTGGCAGAGGGGGATGGACGGTGGCAGAGGGGGATGGACGGTGGCAGAGGGGGGTGGACTGGAGCAGGTGGTGTTGGTGGCAGAGGGGGATGGACGGTGGCAGAGGGGTGTGGACTGGAGCAGGTGGTGTTGGTGGCAGAGGGGGATGGACGGTGGCAGAGGGGGATGGACGGTGGCAGAGGGGGTGGACTGGAGCAGGTGGTGTTGGTGGCAGAGGGGGATGGACGGTGGCAGAGGGGGATGGACGGTGGCAGAGGGGGTGGACTGGAGCAGGTGGTGTTGGTGGCAGAGGGGGATGGACGGTGGCAGAGGGGGTGGACTGGAGCAGGTGGTGTTGGTGGCAGAGGGGGATGGACGGTGGCAGAGGGGTGTGGACTGGAGCAGGTGGTGTTGGTGGCAGAGGGGGATGGACTGGAGCAGGTGGTGTTGGTGGCAGAGGGGGGTGGACTGGAGCAGGTGGTGTTGGTGGCAGAGGGGGGTGGACTGGAGCAGGTGGTGTTGGTGGCAGAGGGGGATGGACTGGAGCAGGTGGTGTTGGTGGCAGAGGGGGGTGGACTGGAGCAGGTGGTGTTGGTGGCAGAGGGGGGTGGACTGGAGCAGGTGGTGTTGGTGGCAGAGGGGGATGGACTGGAGCAGGTGGTGTTGGTGGCAGAGGGGTGTGGACTGGAGCAGGTGGTGATGGTGGCAGAGGGGTGTGGACTGGAGCAGGTGGTGTTGGTGGCAGAGGGGGATGGACTGGAGCAGGTGGTGTTGGTGGCAGAGGGGGGTGGACTGGAGCAGGTGGTGTTGGTGGCAGAGGGGGGTGGACTGGAGCAGGTGGTGTTGGTGGCAGAGGGGGATGGACGGTGGCAGAGGGGTGTGGACTGGAGCAGGTGGTGTTGGTGGCAGAGGGGGATGGACGGTGGCAGAGGGGGATGGACGGTGGCAGAGGGGGTGGACTGGAGCAGGTGGTGTTGGTGGCAGAGGGGGATGGACGGTGGCAGAGGGGGTGGACTGGAGCAGGTGGTGTTGGTGGCAGAGGGGGATGGACGGTGGCAGAGGGGTGTGGACTGGAGCAGGTGGTGTTGGTGGCAGAGGGGGATGGACTGGAGCAGGTGGTGTTGGTGGCAGAGGGGGGTGGACTGGAGCAGGTGGTGTTGGTGGCAGAGGGGGGTGGACTGGAGCAGGTGGTGTTGGTGGCAGAGGGGGATGGACTGGAGCAGGTGGTGTTGGTGGCAGAGGGGGGTGGACTGGAGCAGGTGGTGTTGGTGGCAGAGGGGGGTGGACTGGAGCAGGTGGTGTTGGTGGCAGAGGGGGATGGACTGGAGCAGGTGGTGTTGGTGGCAGAGGGGTGTGGACTGGAGCAGGTGGTGATGGTGGCAGAGGGGTGTGGACTGGAGCAGGTGGTGTTGGTGGCAGAGGGGGATGGACTGGAGCAGGTGGTGTTGGTGGCAGAGGGGGATGGACTGGAGCAGGTGGTGTTGGTGGCAGAAGGGGATGGACGGTGGCAGAGGGGGGTGGACTGGAGCAGGTGGTGTTGGTGGCAGAGGGGGATGGACGGTGGCAGAGGGGTGTGGACTGGAGCAGGTGGTGTTGGTGGCAGAGGGGGATGGACTGGAGCAGGTGGTGTTGGTGGCAGAGGGGTGTGGACTGGAGCAGGTGGTGATGGTGGCAGAGGGGTGTGGACTGGAGCAGGTGGTGTTGGTGGCAGAGGGGGATGGACTGGAGCAGGTGGTGATGGTGGCAGAGGGGGATGGACTGGAGCAGGTGGTGTTGGTGGCAGAGGGGGATGGACGGTGGCAGAGGGGGGTGGACTGGAGCAGGTGGTGTTGGTGGCAGAGGGGGTGGACGGTGGCAGAGGGGTGTGGACTGGAGCAGGTGGTGTTGGTGGCAGAGGGGGATGGACTGGAGCAGGTGGTGATGGTGGCAGAGGGGGGTGGACTGGAGCAGGTGGTGATGATGGCAGAGGGGGATGGACTGGAGCAGGTGGTGTTGGTGGCAGAGGGGGTGGACGGTGGCAGAGGGGGATGGACTGGAGCAGGTGGTGTTGGTGGCAGAGGGGGATGGACTGGAGCAGGTGGTGATGATGGCAGAGGGGGATGGACTGGAGCAGGTGGTGTTGGTGGCAGAGGGGGTGGACGGTGGCAGAGGGGGATGGACTGGAGCAGGTGGTGTTGGTGGCAGAGGGGGATGGACTGGAGCAGGTGGTGTTGGTGGCAGAGGGGGATGGACTGGAGCAGGTGGTGATGATGGCAGAGGGGGATGGACTGGAGCAGGTGGTGTTGGTGGCAGAGGGGGATGGACTGGAGCAGGTGGTGATGATGGCAGAGGGGGATGGACGGTGGCAGAGGGGGATGGACTGGAGCAGGTGGTGTTGGTGGCAGAGGGGGTGGACGGTGGCAGAGGGGGATGGACTGGAGCAGGTGGTGTTGGTGGCAGAGGGGGATGGACTGGAGCAGGTGGTGTTGGTGGCAGAGGGGGATGGACTGGAGCAGGTGGTGTTGGTGGCAGAGGGGGTGGACGGTGGCAGAGGGGGATGGACTGGAGCAGGTGGTGTTGGTGGCAGAGGGGGATGGACTGGAGCAGGTGGTGATGATGGCAGAGGGGGATGGACTGGAGCAGGTGGTGTTGGTGGCAGAGGGGGATGGACGGTGGCAGAGGGGGGTGAACTGGAGCAGGTGGTGTTGGTGGCAGAGGGGGATGGACTGGAGCAGGTGGTGATGATGGCAGAGGGGGATGGACGGTGGCAGAGGGGGTGAACTGGAGCAGGTGGTGTTGGTGGCAGAGGGGTGTGGACTGGAGCAGGTGGTGTTGGTGGCAGAGGGGTGTGGACTGGAGCAGGTGGTGTTGGTGGCAGAGGGGGATGGACTGGAGCAGGTGGTGATGATGGCAGAGGGGTGTGGACTGGAGCAGGTGGTGTTGGTGGCAGAGGGGGATGGACTGGAGCAGGTGGTGTTGGTGGCAGAGGGGGATGGACTGGAGCAGGTGGTGTTGGTGGCAGAGGGGGATGGACTGGAGCAGGTGGTGATGATGGCAGAGGGGGATGGACTGGAGCAGGTGGTGTTGGTGGCAGAGGGGGGTGGACTGGAGCAGGTGGTGTTGGTGGCAGAGGGGGGTGGACTGGAGCAGGTGGTGTTGGTGGCAGAGGGGGATGGACGGTGGCAGAGGGGGGTGAACTGGAGCAGGTGGTGTTGGTGGCAGAGGGGGATGGACGGTGGCAGAGGGGGGTGAACTGGAGCAGGTGGTGTTGGTGGCAGAGGGGGATGGACGGTGGCAGAGGGGGATGGACTGGAGCAGGTGGTGTTGGTGGCAGAGGGGGATGGACTGGAGCAGGTGGTGATGATGGCAGAGGGGGATGGACTGGAGCAGGTGGTGTTGGTGGCAGAGGGGGTGGACGGTGGCAGAGGGGGATGGACTGGAGCAGGTGGTGTTGGTGGCAGAGGGGGATGGACTGGAGCAGGTGGTGATGATGGCAGAGGGGGATGGACTGGAGCAGGTGGTGTTGGTGGCAGAGGGGGATGGACGGTGGCAGAGGGGGGTGAACTGGAGCAGGTGGTGTTGGTGGCAGAGGGGTGTGGACTGGAGCAGGTGGTGTTGGTGGCAGAGGGGTGTGGACTGGAGCAGGTGGTGTTGGTGGCAGAGGGGGATGGACTGGAGCAGGTGGTGATGATGGCAGAGGGGGATGGACTGGAGCAGGTGGTGTTGGTGGCAGAGGGGGATGGACGGTGGCAGAGGGGGGTGGACTGGAGCAGGTGGTGTTGGTGGCAGAGGGGGATGGACGGTGGCAGAGGGGGGTGGACTGGAGCAGGTGGTGTTGGTGGCAGAGGGGGATGGACGGTGGCAGAGGGGGATGGACTGGAGCAGGTGGTGTTGGTGGCAGAGGGGTGTGGACTGGAGCAGGTGGTGTTGGTGGCAGAGGGGGATGGACGGTGGCAGAGGGGGATGGACTGGAGCAGGTGGTGTTGGTGGCAGAGGGGTGTGGACTGGAGCAGGTGGTGTTGGTGGCAGAGGGGGATGGACGGTGGCAGAGGGGGGTGGACTGGAGCAGGTGGTGTTGGTGGCAGAGGGGGATGGACTGGAGCAGGTGGTGTTGGTGGCAGAGGGGGATGGACTGGAGCAGGTGGTGTTGGTGGCAGAGGGGGATGGACGGTGGCAGAGGGGGGTGGACTGGAGCAGGTGGTGTTGGTGGCAGAGGGGGATGGACGGTGGCAGAGGGGGATGGACGGTGGCAGAGGGGGGTGGACTGGAGCAGGTGGTGTTGGTGGCAGAGGGGGATGGACGGTGGCAGAGGGGGGTGGACTGGAGCAGGTGGTGTTGGTGGCAGAGGGGGATGGACGGTGGCAGAGGGGGATGGACGGTGGCAGAGGGGGGTGGACTGGAGCAGGTGGTGTTGGTGGCAGAGGGGGATGGACGGTGGCAGAGGGGGATGGACGGTGGCAGAGGGGGGTGGACTGGAGCAGGTGGTGTTGGTGGCAGAGGGGGATGGACGGTGGCAGAGGGGTGTGGACTGGAGCAGGTGGTGTTGGTGGCAGAGGGGGATGGACGGTGGCAGAGGGGGGTGGACTGGAGCAGGTGGTGTTGGTGGCAGAGGGGGGTGGACTGGAGCAGGTGGTGTTGGTGGCAGAGGGGTGTGGACTGGAGCAGGTGGTGTTGGTGGCAGAGGGGGATGGACTGGAGCAGGTGGTGATGATGGCAGAGGGGGTGGACTGGAGCAGGTGGTGTTGGTGGCAGAGGGGGATGGACGGTGGCAGAGGGGTGTGGACTGGAGCAGGTGGTGTTGGTGGCAGAGGGGGATGGACGGTGGCAGAGGGGGGTGGACTGGAGCAGGTGGTGTTGGTGGCAGAGGGGGATGGACGGTGGCAGAGGGGTGTGGACTGGAGCAGGTGGTGTTGGTGGCAGAGGGGGATGGACTGGAGCAGGTGGTGTTGGTGGCAGAGGGGTGTGGACTGGAGCAGGTGGTGATGGTGGCAGAGGGGGATGGACTGGAGCAGGTGGTGTTGGTGGCAGAGGGGGATGGACTGGAGCAGGTGGTGATGGTGGCAGAGGGGTGTGGACTGGAGCAGGTGGTGTTGGTGGCAGAGGGGGATGGACTGGAGCAGGTGGTGATGGTGGCAGAGGGGGGTGGACTGGAGCAGGTGGTGATGATGGCAGAGGGGGATGGACTGGAGCAGGTGGTGTTGGTGGCAGAGGGGGTGGACGGTGGCAGAGGGGGATGGACTGGAGCAGGTGGTGTTGGTGGCAGAGGGGGATGGACTGGAGCAGGTGGTGATGATGGCAGAGGGGGATGGACTGGAGCAGGTGGTGTTGGTGGCAGAGGGGGTGGACGG
This sequence comes from Lithobates clamitans, assembly GCA_037952925.1. Taxonomy (NCBI): domain Eukaryota; kingdom Metazoa; phylum Chordata; class Amphibia; order Anura; family Ranidae; genus Lithobates; species Lithobates clamitans. The sequence goes on along the minus strand of JBBGZY010003436.1, from coordinate 97,674 downwards.
TGGCAGAGGGGGATGGACTGGAGCAGGTGGTGTTGGTGGCAGAGGGGGATGGACTGGAGCAGGTGGTGATGATGGCAGAGGGGGATGGACTGGAGCAGGTGGTGTTGGTGGCAGAGGGGGATGGACTGGAGCAGGTGGTGATGATGGCAGAGGGGGATGGACGGTGGCAGAGGGGGATGGACTGGAGCAGGTGGTGTTGGTGGCAGAGGGGGTGGACGGTGGCAGAGGGGGATGGACTGGAGCAGGTGGTGTTGGTGGCAGAGGGGGATGGACTGGAGCAGGTGGTGTTGGTGGCAGAGGGGGATGGACTGGAGCAGGTGGTGTTGGTGGCAGAGGGGGTGGACGGTGGCAGAGGGGGATGGACTGGAGCAGGTGGTGTTGGTGGCAGAGGGGGATGGACTGGAGCAGGTGGTGATGATGGCAGAGGGGGATGGACTGGAGCAGGTGGTGTTGGTGGCAGAGGGGGATGGACGGTGGCAGAGGGGGGTGAACTGGAGCAGGTGGTGTTGGTGGCAGAGGGGGATGGACTGGAGCAGGTGGTGATGATGGCAGAGGGGGATGGACGGTGGCAGAGGGGGGTGAACTGGAGCAGGTGGTGTTGGTGGCAGAGGGGTGTGGACTGGAGCAGGTGGTGTTGGTGGCAGAGGGGTGTGGACTGGAGCAGGTGGTGTTGGTGGCAGAGGGGGATGGACTGGAGCAGGTGGTGATGATGGCAGAGGGGGATGGACTGGAGCAGGTGGTGTTGGTGGCAGAGGGGGTGGACTGGAGCAGGTGGTGTTGGTGGCAGAGGGGTGTGGACTGGAGCAGGTGGTGTTGGTGGCAGAGGGGGATGGACTGGAGCAGGTGGTGTTGGTGGCAGAGGGGGATGGACTGGAGCAGGTGGTGTTGGTGGCAGAGGGGGATGGACTGGAGCAGGTGGTGATGATGGCAGAGGGGGATGGACTGGAGCAGGTGGTGTTGGTGGCAGAGGGGGGTGGACTGGAGCAGGTGGTGTTGGTGGCAGAGGGGGGTGGACTGGAGCAGGTGGTGTTGGTGGCAGAGGGGGATGGACGGTGGCAGAGGGGGGTGAACTGGAGCAGGTGGTGTTGGTGGCAGAGGGGGATGGACGGTGGCAGAGGGGGGTGAACTGGAGCAGGTGGTGTTGGTGGCAGAGGGGGATGGACGGTGGCAGAGGGGGATGGACTGGAGCAGGTGGTGTTGGTGGCAGAGGGGGATGGACTGGAGCAGGTGGTGATGATGGCAGAGGGGGATGGACTGGAGCAGGTGGTGTTGGTGGCAGAGGGGGTGGACGGTGGCAGAGGGGGATGGACTGGAGCAGGTGGTGTTGGTGGCAGAGGGGGATGGACTGGAGCAGGTGGTGATGATGGCAGAGGGGGATGGACTGGAGCAGGTGGTGTTGGTGGCAGAGGGGGATGGACGGTGGCAGAGGGGGGTGAACTGGAGCAGGTGGTGTTGGTGGCAGAGGGGTGTGGACTGGAGCAGGTGGTGTTGGTGGCAGAGGGGTGTGGACTGGAGCAGGTGGTGTTGGTGGCAGAGGGGGATGGACTGGAGCAGGTGGTGATGATGGCAGAGGGGGATGGACTGGAGCAGGTGGTGTTGGTGGCAGAGGGGGATGGACGGTGGCAGAGGGGGGTGGACTGGAGCAGGTGGTGTTGGTGGCAGAGGGGGATGGACGGTGGCAGAGGGGGGTGGACTGGAGCAGGTGGTGTTGGTGGCAGAGGGGGATGGACGGTGGCAGAGGGGGATGGACTGGAGCAGGTGGTGTTGGTGGCAGAGGGGTGTGGACTGGAGCAGGTGGTGTTGGTGGCAGAGGGGGATGGACGGTGGCAGAGGGGGATGGACTGGAGCAGGTGGTGTTGGTGGCAGAGGGGTGTGGACTGGAGCAGGTGGTGTTGGTGGCAGAGGGGGATGGACGGTGGCAGAGGGGGGTGGACTGGAGCAGGTGGTGTTGGTGGCAGAGGGGGATGGACTGGAGCAGGTGGTGTTGGTGGCAGAGGGGGATGGACTGGAGCAGGTGGTGTTGGTGGCAGAGGGGGATGGACGGTGGCAGAGGGGGGTGGACTGGAGCAGGTGGTGTTGGTGGCAGAGGGGGATGGACGGTGGCAGAGGGGGATGGACGGTGGCAGAGGGGGGTGGACTGGAGCAGGTGGTGTTGGTGGCAGAGGGGGATGGACGGTGGCAGAGGGGGGTGGACTGGAGCAGGTGGTGTTGGTGGCAGAGGGGGATGGACGGTGGCAGAGGGGGATGGACGGTGGCAGAGGGGGGTGGACTGGAGCAGGTGGTGTTGGTGGCAGAGGGGGATGGACGGTGGCAGAGGGGGATGGACGGTGGCAGAGGGGGGTGGACTGGAGCAGGTGGTGTTGGTGGCAGAGGGGGATGGACGGTGGCAGAGGGGTGTGGACTGGAGCAGGTGGTGTTGGTGGCAGAGGGGGATGGACGGTGGCAGAGGGGGGTGGACTGGAGCAGGTGGTGTTGGTGGCAGAGGGGGATGGACGGTGGCAGAGGGGGGTGGACTGGAGCAGGTGGTGTTGGTGGCAGAGGGGTGTGGACTGGAGCAGGTGGTGTTGGTGGCAGAGGGGGATGGACTGGAGCAGGTGGTGATGATGGCAGAGGGGGTGGACTGGAGCAGGTGGTGTTGGTGGCAGAGGGGGATGGACGGTGGCAGAGGGGTGTGGACTGGAGCAGGTGGTGTTGGTGGCAGAGGGGGATGGACGGTGGCAGAGGGGGGTGGACTGGAGCAGGTGGTGTTGGTGGCAGAGGGGGATGGACGGTGGCAGAGGGGTGTGGACTGGAGCAGGTGGTGTTGGTGGCAGAGGGGGATGGACTGGAGCAGGTGGTGTTGGTGGCAGAGGGGTGTGGACTGGAGCAGGTGGTGATGGTGGCAGAGGGGGATGGACTGGAGCAGGTGGTGTTGGTGGCAGAGGGGGATGGACTGGAGCAGGTGGTGATGGTGGCAGAGGGGTGTGGACTGGAGCAGGTGGTGTTGGTGGCAGAGGGGGATGGACTGGAGCAGGTGGTGATGGTGGCAGAGGGGGGTGGACTGGAGCAGGTGGTGATGATGGCAGAGGGGGATGGACTGGAGCAGGTGGTGTTGGTGGCAGAGGGGGTGGACGGTGGCAGAGGGGGATGGACTGGAGCAGGTGGTGTTGGTGGCAGAGGGGGATGGACTGGAGCAGGTGGTGATGATGGCAGAGGGGGATGGACTGGAGCAGGTGGTGTTGGTGGCAGAGGGGGTGGACGGTGGCAGAGGGGGATAGACTGGAGCAGGTGGTGTTGGTGGCAGAGGGGGATGGACTGGAGCAGGTGGTGATGATGGCAGAGGGGGATGGACTGGAGCAGGTGGTGTTGGTGGCAGAGGGGGATGGACTGGAGCAGGTGGTGATGATGGCAGAGGGGGATGGACGGTGGCAGAGGGGGATGGACTGGAGCAGGTGGTGTTGGTGGCAGAGGGGGTGGACGGTGGCAGAGGGGGATGGACTGGAGCAGGTGGTGTTGGTGGCAGAGGGGGATGGACTGGAGCAGGTGGTGTTGGTGGCAGAGGGGGATGGACTGGAGCAGGTGGTGTTGGTGGCAGAGGGGGTGGACGGTGGCAGAGGGGGATGGACTGGAGCAGGTGGTGTTGGTGGCAGAGGGGGATGGACTGGAGCAGGTGGTGATGATGGCAGAGGGGGATGGACTGGAGCAGGTGGTGTTGGTGGCAGAGGGGGATGGACGGTGGCAGAGGGGGGTGAACTGGAGCAGGTGGTGTTGGTGGCAGAGGGGGATGGACTGGAGCAGGTGGTGATGATGGCAGAGGGGGATGGACGGTGGCAGAGGGGGGTGAACTGGAGCAGGTGGTGTTGGTGGCAGAGGGGTGTGGACTGGAGCAGGTGGTGTTGGTGGCAGAGGGGTGTGGACTGGAGCAGGTGGTGATGATGGCAGAGGGGGATGGACTGGAGCAGGTGGTGTTGGTGGCAGAGGGGGTGGACTGGAGCAGGTGGTGTTGGTGGCAGAGGGGTGTGGACTGGAGCAGGTGGTGTTGGTGGCAGAGGGGGATGGACTGGAGCAGGTGGTGTTGGTGGCAGAGGGGGATGGACTGGAGCAGGTGGTGTTGGTGGCAGAGGGGGATGGACTGGAGCAGGTGGTGATGATGGCAGAGGGGGATGGACTGGAGCAGGTGGTGTTGGTGGCAGAGGGGGGTGGACTGGAGCAGGTGGTGTTGGTGGCAGAGGGGGGTGGACTGGAGCAGGTGGTGTTGGTGGCAGAGGGGGATGGACGGTGGCAGAGGGGGGTGAACTGGAGCAGGTGGTGTTGGTGGCAGAGGGGGATGGACGGTGGCAGAGGGGGGTGAACTGGAGCAGGTGGTGTTGGTGGCAGAGGGGGATGGACGGTGGCAGAGGGGGATGGACTGGAGCAGGTGGTGTTGGTGGCAGAGGGGGATGGACTGGAGCAGGTGGTGATGATGGCAGAGGGGGATGGACTGGAGCAGGTGGTGTTGGTGGCAGAGGGGGTGGACGGTGGCAGAGGGGGATGGACTGGAGCAGGTGGTGTTGGTGGCAGAGGGGGATGGACTGGAGCAGGTGGTGATGATGGCAGAGGGGGATGGACTGGAGCAGGTGGTGTTGGTGGCAGAGGGGGATGGACGGTGGCAGAGGGGGGTGAACTGGAGCAGGTGGTGTTGGTGGCAGAGGGGTGTGGACTGGAGCAGGTGGTGTTGGTGGCAGAGGGGGATGGACTGGAGCAGGTGGTGATGGTGGCAGAGGGGGGTGGACTGGAGCAGGTGGTGATGATGGCAGAGGGGGATGGACTGGAGCAGGTGGTGTTGGTGGCAGAGGGGGTGGACGGTGGCAGAGGGGGATGGACTGGAGCAGGTGGTGTTGGTGGCAGAGGGGGATGGACTGGAGCAGGTGGTGATGATGGCAGAGGGGGATGGACTGGAGCAGGTGGTGTTGGTGGCAGAGGGGGTGGACGGTGGCAGAGGGGGATAGACTGGAGCAGGTGGTGTTGGTGGCAGAGGGGGATGGACTGGAGCAGGTGGTGATGATGGCAGAGGGGGATGGACTGGAGCAGGTGGTGTTGGTGGCAGAGGGGGATGGACTGGAGCAGGTGGTGATGATGGCAGAGGGGGATGGACGGTGGCAGAGGGGGATGGACTGGAGCAGGTGGTGTTGGTGGCAGAGGGGGTGGACGGTGGCAGAGGGGGATGGACTGGAGCAGGTGGTGTTGGTGGCAGAGGGGGATGGACTGGAGCAGGTGGTGTTGGTGGCAGAGGGGGATGGACTGGAGCAGGTGGTGTTGGTGGCAGAGGGGGTGGACGGTGGCAGAGGGGGATGGACTGGAGCAGGTGGTGTTGGTGGCAGAGGGGGATGGACTGGAGCAGGTGGTGATGATGGCAGAGGGGGATGGACTGGAGCAGGTGGTGTTGGTGGCAGAGGGGGATGGACGGTGGCAGAGGGGGGTGAACTGGAGCAGGTGGTGTTGGTGGCAGAGGGGGATGGACTGGAGCAGGTGGTGATGATGGCAGAGGGGGATGGACGGTGGCAGAGGGGGGTGAACTGGAGCAGGTGGTGTTGGTGGCAGAGGGGTGTGGACTGGAGCAGGTGGTGTTGGTGGCAGAGGGGTGTGGACTGGAGCAGGTGGTGTTGGTGGCAGAGGGGGATGGACTGGAGCAGGTGGTGATGATGGCAGAGGGGGATGGACTGGAGCAGGTGGTGTTGGTGGCAGAGGGGGTGGACTGGAGCAGGTGGTGTTGGTGGCAGAGGGGTGTGGACTGGAGCAGGTGGTGTTGGTGGCAGAGGGGGATGGACTGGAGCAGGTGGTGTTGGTGGCAGAGGGGGATGGACTGGAGCAGGTGGTGTTGGTGGCAGAGGGGGATGGACTGGAGCAGGTGGTGATGATGGCAGAGGGGGATGGACTGGAGCAGGTGGTGTTGGTGGCAGAGGGGGGTGGACTGGAGCAGGTGGTGTTGGTGGCAGAGGGGGGTGGACTGGAGCAGGTGGTGTTGGTGGCAGAGGGGGATGGACGGTGGCAGAGGGGGGTGAACTGGAGCAGGTGGTGTTGGTGGCAGAGGGGGATGGACGGTGGCAGAGGGGGGTGAACTGGAGCAGGTGGTGTTGGTGGCAGAGGGGGTGGACGGTGGCAGAGGGGGATGGACTGGAGCAGGTGGTGTTGGTGGCAGAGGGGGATGGACTGGAGCAGGTGGTGATGATGGCAGAGGGGGATGGACTGGAGCAGGTGGTGTTGGTGGCAGAGGGGGATGGACGGTGGCAGAGGGGGGTGAACTGGAGCAGGTGGTGTTGGTGGCAGAGGGGTGTGGACTGGAGCAGGTGGTGTTGGTGGCAGAGGGGTGTGGACTGGAGCAGGTGGTGTTGGTGGCAGAGGGGGATGGACTGGAGCAGGTGTGATGATGGCAGAGGGGGATGGACTGGAGCAGGTGGTGTTGGTGGCAGAGGGGGATGGACGGTGGCAGAGGGGGGTGGACTGGAGCAGGTGGTGTTGGTGGCAGAGGGGATGGACGGTGGCAGAGGGGGGTGGACTGGAGCAGGTGGTGTTGGTGGCAGAGGGGGATGGACGGTGGCAGAGGGGGATGGACTGGAGCAGGTGGTGTTGGTGGCAGAGGGGTGTGGACTGGAGCAGGTGGTGTTGGTGGCAGAGGGGGATGGACGGTGGCAGAGGGGGATGGACTGGAGCAGGTGGTGTTGGTGGCAGAGGGGTGTGGACTGGAGCAGGTGGTGTTGGTGGCAGAGGGGGATGGACGGTGGCAGAGGGGGGTGGACTGGAGCAGGTGGTGTTGGTGGCAGAGGGGGATGGACTGGAGCAGGTGGTGTTGGTGGCAGAGGGGGATGGACTGGAGCAGGTGGTGTTGGTGGCAGAGGGGGATGGACGGTGGCAGAGGGGGGGTGGACTGGAGCAGGTGGTGTTGGTGGCAGAGGGGGATGGACGGTGGCAGAGGGGGATGGACGGTGGCAGAGGGGGTGGACTGGAGCAGGTGGTGTTGGTGGCAGAGGGGGATGGACGGTGGCAGAGGGGGGATGGACTGGAGCAGGTGGTGTTGGTGGCAGAGGGGGATGGACGGTGGCAGAGGGGGATGGACGGTGGCAGAGGGGGATGGACGGTGGCAGAGGGGGGTGGACTGGAGCAGGTGGTGTTGGTGGCAGAGGGGGATGGACGGTGGCAGAGGGGGATGGACGGTGGCAGAGGGGGGTGGACGGTGGCAGAGGGGGGTGGACTGGAGCAGGTGGTGTTGGTGGCAGAGGGGGATGGACGGTGGCAGAGGGGTGTGGACTGGAGCAGGTGGTGTTGGTGGCAGAGGGGGATGGACGGTGGCAGAGGGGGGTGGACTGGAGCAGGTGGTGTTGGTGGCAGAGGGGGATGGACGGTGGCAGAGGGGGGTGGACTGGAGCAGGTGGTGTTGGTGGCAGAGGGGTGTGGACTGGAGCAGGTGGTGTTGGTGGCAGAGGGGGATGGACTGGAGCAGGTGGTGATGATGGCAGAGGGGGTGGACTGGAGCAGGTGGTGTTGGTGGCAGAGGGGGATGGACGGTGGCAGAGGGGTGTGGACTGGAGCAGGTGGTGTTGGTGGCAGAGGGGGATGGACGGTGGCAGAGGGGGGTGGACTGGAGCAGGTGGTGTTGGTGGCAGAGGGGGATGGACGGTGGCAGAGGGGTGTGGACTGGAGCAGGTGGTGTTGGTGGCAGAGGGGGATGGACTGGAGCAGGTGGTGTTGGTGGCAGAGGGGTGTGGACTGGAGCAGGTGGTGATGGTGGCAGAGGGGGATGGACTGGAGCAGGTGGTGTTGGTGGCAGAGGGGGATGGACTGGAGCAGGTGGTGATGGTGGCAGAGGGGTGTGGACTGGAGCAGGTGGTGTTGGTGGCAGAGGGGGATGGACTGGAGCAGGTGGTGATGGTGGCAGAGGGGGATGGACTGGAGCAGGTGGTGTTGGTGGCAGAGGGGGATGGACTGGAGCAGGTGGTGTTGGTGGCAGAGGGGGGTGGACTGGAGCAGGTGGTGTTGGTGGCAGAGGGGGATGGACTGGAGCAGGTGGTGTTGGTGGCAGAGGGGGATGGACTGGAGCAGGTGGTGTTGGTGGCAGAGGGGGGTGGACTGGAGCAGGTGGTGTTGGTGGCAGAGGGGGATGGACGGTGGCAGAGGGGGGTGGACTGGAGCAGGTGGTGTTGGTGGCAGAGGGGGGTGGACTGGAGCAGGTGGTGTTGGTGGCAGAGGGGGATGGACGGTGGCAGAGGGGGGTGGACTGGAGCAGGTGGTGTTGGTGGCAGAGGGGGATGGACGGTGGCAGAGGGGGATGGACGGTGGCAGAGGGGGGTGGACTGGAGCAGGTGGTGTTGGTGGCAGAGGGGGGTGGACTGGAGCAGGTGGTGTTGGTGGCAGAGGGGGATGGACGGTGGCAGAGGGGGGTGGACTGGAGCAGGTGGTGTTGGTGGCAGAGGGGGATGGACGGTGGCAGAGGGGGGTGGACTGGAGCAGGTGGTGTTGGTGGCAGAGGGGGGTGGACTGGAGCAGGTGGTGTTGGTGGCAGAGGGGGATGGACGGTGGCAGAGGGGGATGGACGGTGGCAGAGGGGGATGGACGGTGGCAGAGGGGGGTGGACTGGAGCAGGTGGTGTTGGTGGCAGAGGGGGGTGGACTGGAGCAGGTGGTGTTGGTGGCAGAGGGGGATGGACGGTGGCAGAGGGGGGTGGACTGGAGCAGGTGGTGTTGGTGGCAGAGGGGGATGGACGGTGGCAGAGGGGGGTGGACTGGAGCAGGTGGTGTTGGTGGCAGAGGGGGATGGACTGGAGCAGGTGGTGTTGGTGGCAGAGGGGGTGGACTGGAGCAGGTGGTGTTGGTGGCAGAGGGGGATGGACTGGAGCAGGTGGTGTTGGTGGCAGAGGGGGATGGACGGTGGCAGAGGGGGGTGGACTGGAGCAGGTGGTGTTGGTGGCAGAGGGGGATGGACGGTGGCAGAGGGGGGTGGACTGGAGCAGGTGGTGTTGGTGGCAGAGGGGGATGGACGGTGGCAGAGGGGGGTGGACTGGAGCAGGTGGTGTTGGTGGCAGAGGGGGGTGGACTGGAGCAGGTGGTGTTGGTGGCAGAGGGGGGTGGACTGGAGCAGGTGGTGTTGGTGGCAGAGGGGGATGGACTGGAGCAGGTGGTGTTGAAATGTTGATTTGGGGGGGGGCTAACCCAGCAGAGGTACAAAGTTGATGTCCTTTTTTCCCCACAAATAGAGCTTTCTTTTGGTGGTATTTGATCATCTCTGCATTTTTTTAGGGGGGGGGGTTTGCGCTATAAACAAAGAAAGAGCGACAATTTAAAAAAAAAAAAACAATATTTTTACTTTTTGCTATAATAAATATCCAAGAAAATAAATTTAAAAAAAATGAATTTCTTCATCAGTTTAGGCCGATATGTATTCTTTTACGTATTTTTGGTACAAGATAGTGGACAGATTTATGGCATTTTTATCATTTGTTTTTTTTCTTGTAATGGCTATGATCTGATATTTTTGACATTTATACAGCGATCAGTGCTATAAAAATGCGCTGATTACTGTGTAGATGTCACTGGCGGGGAAAGTATTAACCCCAGGGGGCGATCAAGGGGTTAAATGTGTTCCCTGGAAGGTGTTTCGAACTGTGGGGGGAAGGGGACTGACTGGAGGAGGAGAGAGATCGCTGTTCCTAATCACTAGGAACAGCAGATCTCTCTCTCCTCCCCTGTCAGAATGGGGATCTGTTTGTTTACATTGACAGATCCCCGTTCTGGCTCTCTTTCACGCGATCGCGGGTGGCTGGCGGACATCGTGGCCACGTGCATCGGGTCCCCCGCGCCTGCTATGGCTCTTAAAGGAGCCGATGTACACCTACGGCGATTTCCGGTAATGAGCCAACCTGTCATAATATAATGACAGCAGCTGGTCGGCAAGTGGTCAAAGGTATTGCAGCCAGAGATGCATCCTTTTAGCACCGGGGAGGATGAAGTGTGAGCGGAAGAAGCAACAAGGAGCCAATCAAGTGATTAGGGCCTCATCCACATGGGACGTACATAACTGTATGCCCATGTGAGGGCACAGGGATGGAAAGGTGTTCTGTGCAGCCAATCTCATTGCTGTCAGTTGGTGCCCAAGCAGAGTGTCTGTGACATCCATGTGGGTGCGGGGGCACAGCCTCATGTACACTAGTGCCCCCCCCCCCAGCCCTCCATGGGTGTATGGTTATGTACGCCCGATGCAAATGAGCCAAAAAGAAGATAAGTAGCCTATTTAACCACTTGACCTCCAGAAGATTTAACCCCCTTCATGACCAGGACATTTTTTACTTTAACTGACAATTGCGCGGTCGTGCTGTACCGGAATGAAATTTATGCCGTTTTCCCCACAAATAAAGCTTTCATTTGGTGGTATTTGATCACCTCGGCCGTTTTTCATTTTTTGCGCTATAAACAAAACTATACCAAGAATTTTCCCAAAAAAAAAACCCAATATTTTTTACTTTCTGCTACAAAACATTTCCAATAAAAAAATGTAATAAAATGAAAATTCTTCATAAATTTAGGCCGATATATATTCTGCTTTTTTTTTTGGTAAAATAAATTGCAATAAGTGTTTATTGATTGATGTGCGCCAAAGTTATAGCGTCAACAAACTATGGGATATATTTATTTTTATATACTAGTAAGACCCCTTTCACAGTGCCAGTGGGCCGCGTTAGCAGGAAAGCGCTGCTAGTTTCAGTGGAGCTTTACCATCAATTTAGCGGCGCTTTTCAGTCGCTAGCAGGGTGCTTTTAACTCCTGTTATCGGCTAAAGAAAGGTTTAAATGCGCCCGAAAAGCGCAGCTGCCGAAGCGCTTTGCAGGCGCTTTGTTGGCGCTTTGCAGGCGCTTTGCAGGCGCTTTGCAGGCGCTTCAGCAGCAGTGCCGATTTATTCCAATGGGCAGGGACGGTGGAGGAGTGATGAGGCGATTCAGTTCGCATTTGCAGCGCTTTATAAATCATTCATTCACAGCGCTCCTAAACTGCTCCAAAGATGCTGCTTGCAGGACTTTTTCTAATGTCTCGTAAGCGCACCGCCCCGGTGTGAAAGCACTCGGGCTCCTACACTGGGGCTGCAGGGGAGGCGTTTTTCAGGTGCTTTACAGGCGCTATTTTTAGCCCTTTAGCGCTTGAAAAACGCCTCCAGTGTGAGAGGGGTCTAATGCCGGTAATCAGCAACTTATAGCGGGACTGCGGTATTTCGGCGAACAGTCTGACACTAACTGACACTTTGTGGGAACTAATACAGTGATCAGTGCTAAAAATATGCACTGTCACTGTACTAATAACACTGTCTGGGAAGGGGTTAAGCATCTAGGGCGATTAAAGAGTTAAATGTGTGTCTAACCAGTGTTTATGTTTACTACCTGTGCCGTTTTTACTAAGGGAAGTGATGGATTTTAGAGGGACACAAAATTCTATCCCTTCCCCCCCTGTCAGAACGGAGCTCTGCCTTGTTTACATGGACAGATCTCCTCTCTGTGTCTCTGCCCGATGATCAGTGGGTGCCGGCGGTCATCTATTGGCCAGCACCCACTGCAAATCACAGCACAGCCACGGCGTCTGTGACACGCCACCTAGCTGGAAGTGCCGGATCACGTACTAGGTACGTGACCCGGCGCAGAGCGGCCGTCCTGCTGCACTATAATTCCCTGTACACACGGTCGGATTTTCTGACGGGAAATGTTCGATGGGAGCTCGTTGTCCGAAATGCCGACCGTGTGGAGGCTCCATCTGACATTTTCCATTGGAATTTCCGTCCAACAAAATTTGAGATCTGGATCTCAAATTTTCCAACAACAAATTCTGTTCTTGTAAATTCCGGTCGTGTGTACACAATTCCGACGCACCAAGTTCCACGCATGCCTCGGAATCAAGCAGAAGAGCCGCACTGGCTATTGAACTTGTGCACCGTGTGTATGCAAGACAAGTTTGAGCCAATCCCAGGATTTTGTTGTCGGAAAGTGCGATCGCGTGTATGCGGCGTAAGTATGGTGGGCGGCATGCAATCAGTTAAAGAGCCAATCGGTGAATGTACTGACTGAGCAGAACACATAAGAGGTGAGCTCATCGCTGCGCTGCTTCACCTTTGACTGTCCCGTTACAGGCTGGGGCCGGGTCCAGGACCTGGGCTCAGAGGAAGTGGGTTGAATGATGCCACTCATCAGACTGAGGTCTGAAAAATTACTGCATGGGAAATCTCTGGGTTAAAGCTGGGCCTGGTTTGGAGTGGGACTTCCTTGTCCCACTTCCTCCTTCCTAGGCGATTCCTAGGCGGGGCCCCTCCCTCCCCGCAATGTTATGGGACACGTGGCAGGTCCCAGAATATTGCCTGGCCATTGATGGAGCGCAACGCGGCCACGTATGTGTAGTGCGCTACGTGTGCATGCGCAGTGCGCGCCCGGCTGTGAAGCCGCAAACTGTTACAGCCGAGCGCCCACACTCACAATGTCGGCGCAGGCGGAGAGGAGGGGGAGAGAATGGAGGCTTCGGGCGGCCGCATCGCTGGACCGTGGGATAGGTGAGTGCCTGTTTATTAAAATTCAGAAGATACACTTTTTGTGGAACTCCGCTTTAAGTTTAGTGTTACTTCTCATTGGCGCATAAGCAGGGCCGCTGGTAAGGCAGTACAGCCAGCCCTCCTGTACGGGGCCCGGGCCCCATCATTTCAAAAGGGGGGCCCGGGCACCTGCTGTACTGCTTTATTCCAGACACTGTCCCTCTTCTGCCTCCCCCTGCAGCGCTGCCAGCTTCTCCTCCTCTCCCTCCCTCCTGCTGCACTGCAGGGGCATTGGTTCTAGCATATGCGCCCCTTCCATCGGCTGTCCAGGCCCCCCCCCCCCCCCCCGTGTGCTCTTTTCCCCCAGCAGCACTGCTGGCTTCCCTCCCCCCTCAGGCACACAGGGGGGATGTTTATTTACCGTCCCCTTCCTTTCCTGAATGAACACAGTGAGCGATCAGTACCGATCGCTCCTGTGTCCATTCATCACTGAAGCCTGGCAAACCATGTTTACTAGGCTTCAATTTGTGAATGAGCAGGAAGCCTCAGCCAGAGTGCTTCCTGCTCATTCAGAGAAAGGGACTGATAAGTCTATGTCACTTTCGGCTGGGGCCCTGTCAGGTAGGCTGTTTTACAGTAAGGCGCTTTATTGGGCACCACATTTCCTCTATAACAGGGCACCAGAACATTTCTTGCAACATTCACAGCGGTTCTGAAAGCCAAAATCTGCAGCTTACGATGTGAATGACTCGCCGTTCCGCCCTCTGCGACAATCGCTTTTTGTTTTCATTGTATTTATTACTATTGAGGTCGGTGCCAACCAGAAGATTTGTCAGCTTTTTGTTACAGGAATGTGAAATTATTCTGAATATAATAAATCACAGATAAAAACAATTCACTGCTATAGTGTCCAGCGTGTGAGATATTGCAGCCGTTATTATCCACTGGGGGGGCGGGGCTAGGGGCGGGGTTGGTGACATGATGGCGGTTCCCGAGCAGTCATAGGCGTAGGGCTGTACATTGATTGATGTTGTGCACGTGATTTCTCTATTCGTTTGATCCCTGTAGTTGCGGTAGACATGTGTGTTTCGTTACAAATGGAAATTCGGACAACAGCTGACATCCTTCTGTGTAGAGTGGGTTACGAGGCATGGTGGGTGTAATGTACTGCAAGATAGATTCATGGGTGCCAGACACTTCTTGAATGCAAAGAGATTTATTGTCTCTTAATCAGAACTGTGGGAGAGAGGGTTAGGGCCAGGACACCCTTTAGTAGTTGCAATGTTAATCGGCAGACTCCGAGACTTCTACAGGTAGGCAGTCATGCAGGGAAAGGCATCAGCAAGGCACCACATCTGCACAAGTAGGATCGCTGTCTCCTATGGCAACAGTCTTGTAACAGTTTCTAACACAAGTTGTAACAAACTCCTTTACTACTTCTACAATCTCCTCTCGTAGATCTTCACTCACCTGAGCTCCCGGTCTCTCTCACTAGACTTGCTGATCCACGGCCACTGGATCTCCTGAGCTCTTCCAATCTTCTCACACAGGATCTTCCTCAAGCGTCACCCCCACGTCCCTGCTGGGTCCCTAGCTTGGCACACCCAATACTCCTCAAGCGTCACCCCCACTTCCCTGCTGGGTCCCTAGCTTGGCACACCCAATACTCCTCAAGCGTCACCCCCGCGTCCCTGCTGGGTCCCTAGCTTGGCACACCCAATACTCCTCAAGCATCACCCCCACGTCCCTGCTGGGTCCCTAGCTTGGCACACCCAATACTCCTCAAGCGTCACCCCCGCGTCCCTGCTGGGTCCCTAGCTTGGCACACCTGATACTCCTCAAGTGTCACCCCCACGTCCCTGCTGGGTCCCTAGCTTGGCACACCCAATACTCCTCAAGCGTCACCCCCGCGTCCCTGCTGGGTCCCTAGCTTGGCACTCCCGATACTCCTCAAGCTTCACCCCCACATCCCTGCTCGGTCCCTAGCTTGGCACACCCAATACTCCTCAAGCGTCACCCCCGCGTCCCTGCTGGGTCCCTAGCTTGGCACACCCAATACTCCTCAAGCGTCACCCCCACGTCCTTGCTGGGTCCCTAGCTTGGCACACCCAATACTCAAGCGTCACCCCCGCGTCCCTGCTGGGTCCCTAGCTTGGCACACCCAATACTCCTCAAGCGTCACCCCCGCGTCCCTGCTGGGTCCCTAGCTTGGCACTCCCGATACTCCTCAAGCTTCACCCCCACATCCCTGCTCGGTCCCTAGCTTGGCACACCCAATACTCCTCAAGCGTCACCCCCGCGTCCCTGCTGGGTCCCTAGCTTGGCACACCCAATACTCCTCAAGCGTCACCCCCACGTCCATGCTGGGTCCCTAGCTTGGCACACCCAATACTCCTCAAGCGTCACCCCCACGTCCTTGCTGGGTCCCTAGCTTGGCACACCCAATACTCCTCAAGCGTCACCCCACTGACCGGCTCAGTCCCTGGCTTGGCACACCCAATACTCCTCAAGCGTCACCCCACTGACCGGCTCAGTCCTTAGCTTGGCACACCCAATACTCCTCAAGCGTCACCCCCGCGTCCCTGCTGGGTCCCTAGCTTGGCACACCCAATACTCCTCAAGCATCACCCCCACGTCCCTGCTGGGTCCCTAGCTTGGCACACCTGATACTCCTCAAGTGTCACCCCCACGTCCCTGCTGGGTCCCTAGCTTGGCACACCCAATACTCCTCAAGTGTCACCCCCACGTCCCTGCTCGGTCCCTAGCTTGGCACACCCAATACTCCTCAAGCGTCACCCCCGCGTCCCTGCTGGGTCCCTAGCTTGGCACTCCCGATACTCCTCAAGCTTCACCCCCACATCCCTGCTCGGTCCCTAGCTTGGCACACCCAATACTCCTCAAGCGTCACCCCCGCGTCCCTGCTGGGTCCCTAGCTTGGCACACCCAATACTCCTCAAGCGTCACCCCCACGTCCTTGCTGGGTCCCTAGCTTGGCACACCCAATACTCCTCAAGCGTCACCCCCGCGTCCCTGCTGGGTCCCTAGCTTGGCACACCCAATACTCCTCAAGCGTCACCCCACTGACCGGCTCAGTCCCTGGCTTGGCACACCCGATACTCCTCAAGCGTCACCCCCGCGTCCCTGCTGGGTCCCTAGCTTGGCACACCCAATACTCCTCAAGCGTCACCCCCGCGTCCCTGCTGGGTCCCTAGCTTGGCACACCCAATACTCCTCAAGCGTCACCCCCGCGTCCCTGCTGGGTCCCTAGCTTGGCACACCTGATACTCCTCAAGTGTCACCCCCACGTCCCTGCTGGGTCCCTAGCTTGGCACACCCAATACTCCTCAAGCGTCACCCCCGCGTCCCTGCTGGGTCCCTAGCTTGGCACTCCCGATACTCCTCAAGCTTCACCCCCACATCCCTGCTCGGTCCCTAGCTTGGCACACCCAATACTCCTCAAGCGTCACCCCCGCATCCCTGCTGGGTCCCTAGCTTGGCACACCCAATACTCCTCAAGCGTCACCCCCACGTCCTTGCTGGGTCCCTAGCTTGGCACACCCAATACTCAAGCGTCACCCCCGCGTCCCTGCTGGGTCCCTAGCTTGGCACACCCAATACTCCTCAAGCGTCACCCCCGCGTCCCTGCTCGGTCCCTAGAGCTTGGCACACCCAATACTCCTCAAGCGTCACCCCCGCGTCCCTGCTGGGTCCCTAGCTTGGCACACCCAATACTCCTCAAGCGTCACCCCCACGTCCATGCTGGGTCCCTAGCTTGGCACACCCAATACTCCTCAAGCGTCACCCCCGCGTCCCTGCTGGGTCCCTAGCTTGGCACACCCAATACTCCTCAAGCTTCACCCCCACATCCCTGCTCGGTCCCTAGCTTGGCACACCCAATACTCCTCAAGCGTCACCCCCGCGTCCCTGCTGGGTCCCTAGCTTGGCACACCCAATACTCCTCAAGCGTCACCCCCACGTCCCTGCTGGGTCCCTAGCTTGGCACACCCAATACTCCTCAAGCGTCACCCCCACGTCCTTGCTGGGTCCCTAGCTTGGCACACCCAATACTCAAGCGTCACCCCCGCGTCCCTGCTGGGTCCCTAGCTTGGCACACCCGATACTCCTCAAGCGTCACCCCCACGTCCCTGCTGGGTCCCTAGCTTGGCACACCCAATACTCCTCAAGCGTCACCCCCACGTCCCTGCTGGGTCCCTAGCTTGGCACACCCAATACTCCTCAAGCGTCACCCCACGTCCCTGCTGGGTCCCTAGCTTGGCACACCCAATACTCCTCAAGTGTCACCCCACTGACCGGCTCAGTCCCTGGCTTGGCACACCCAATACTCCTCAAGTGTCACCCCACTGACCGGCTCGGTCCTTAGCTTGGCACACCCAATACTCCTCAAGCGTCACCCCCGCGTCCCTGCTGGGTCCCTAGCTTGGCACACCCAATACTCCTCAAGCGTCACCCCCGCGTCCCTGCTGGGTCCCTAGCTTGGCACACCCAATACTCCTCAAGCGTCACCCCCGCGTCCCTGCTGGGTCCCTAGCTTGGCACACCCAATACTCAAGCGTCACCCCCGCGTCCCTGCTGGGTCCCTAGCTTGGCACACCCAATACTCCTCAAGCGTCACCCCCGCGTCCCTGCTGGGTCCCTAGCTTGGCACACCCAATACTCCTCAAGCTTCACCCCCACATCCCTGCTGGGTCCCTAGCTTGGCACTCCCGATACTCCTCAAGCTTCACCCCCACATCCCTGCTCGGTCCCTAGCTTGGCACACCCGATACTCCTCAAGCGTCACCCCCACGTCCCTGCTGGGTCCCTAGCTTGGCACACCCAATACTCCTCAAGCGTCACCCCCGCGTCCCTGCTGGGTCCCTAGCTTGGCACACCCAATACTCCTCAAGCGTCACCCCCGCGTCCCTGCTGGGTCCCTAGCTTGGCACACCCAATACTCAAGCGTCACCCCCGCGTCCCTGCTGGGTCCCTAGCTTGGCACACCCAATACTCCTCAAGCGTCACCCCCGCGTCCCTGCTGGGTCCCTAGCTTGGCACACCCAATACTCAAGCGTCACCCCCGCGTCCCTGCTGGGTCCCTAGCTTGGCACACCCAATACTCCTCAAGCGTCACCCCCGCGTCCCTGCTGGGTCCCTAGCTTGGCACACCCAATACTCCTCAAGCTTCACCCCCACATCCCTGCTGGGTCCCTAGCTTGGCACTCCCGATACTCCTCAAGCTTCACCCCCACATCCCTGCTCGGTCCCTAGCTTGGCACACCCGATACTCCTCAAGCGTCACCCCCACGTCCCTGCTGGGTCCCTAGCTTGGCACACCCAATACTCCTCAAGCGTCACCCCCGCGTCCCTGCTGGGTCCCTAGCTTGGCACACCCAATACTCCTCAAGCGTCACCCCCGCGTCCCTGCTGGGTCCCTAGCTTGGCACACCCAATACTCAAGCGTCACCCCCGCGTCCCTGCTGGGTCCCTAGCTTGGCACACCCAATACTCCTCAAGCGTCACCCCCGCGTCCCTGCTGGGTCCCTAGCTTGGCACACCCAATACTCCTCAAGCGTCACCCCCGCGTCCCTGCTGGGTCCCTAGCTTGGCACACCCAATACTCCTCAAGCTTCACCCCCACATCCCTGCTGGGTCCCTAGCTTGGCACTCCCGATACTCCTCAAGCTTCACCCCCACATCCCTGCTCGGTCCCTAGCTTGGCACACCCGATACTCCTCAAGCGTCACCCCCACGTCCCTGCTGGGTCCCTAGCTTGGCACACCCAATACTCCTCAAGCGTCACCCCCGCGTCCCTGCTGGGTCCCTAGCTTGGCACACCCAATACTCCTCAAGCTTCACCCCCACATCCCTGCTGGGTCCCTAGCTTGGCACACCCAATACTCCTCAAGCGTCACCCCCACGTCCCTGCTGGGTCCCTAGCTTGGCACACCCGATACTCCTCAAGCTTCACCCCCACATCCCTGCTGGGTCCCTAGCTTGGCACACCCAATACTCCTCAAGCGTCACCCCCACGTCCCTGCTGGGTCCCTAGCTTGGCACACCCAATACTCCTCAAGTGTCACCCCACTGACCGGCTCAGTCCCTGGCTTGGCACACCCAATACTCCTCAAGCGTCACCCCACTGACCGGCTCAGTCCCTGGCTTTGCACACCCGATACTCCTCAAGCGTCACCCCCACGTCCCTGCTGGGTCCCTCGCTTGGCACACCCAATACTCCTCAAGCGTCACCCCCACGTCCCTGCTGGGTCCCTAGCTTGGCACACCCAATACTCCTCAAGTGTCACCCCACTGACCGGCTCAGTCCCTGGCTTGGCACACCCAATACTCCTCAAGTGTCACCCCACTGACCGGCTCAGTCCCTGGCTTGGCACACCCAATACTCCTCAAGCGTCACCCCACTGACCGGCTCAGTCCCTGGCTTGGCACACCCAATACTCCTCAAGTGTCACCCCACTGACCGGCTCAGTCCCTGGCTTGGCACACCCAATACTTCTCAAGCGTCACCCCACTGACCGGCTCAGTCCCTGGCTTGGCACACCCAATACTCCTCAAGTGTCACCCCACTGACCGGCTCGGTCCCTAGCTTGGCACACCCAATACTCCTCAAGTGTCACCCCACTGACCGTCTCAGTCCCTAGCTTGGCACTCCCAATACTCCTCAAGTGTCACCCCACTGACCGGCTCAGTCCCTAGCTTGGCACTCCAGATACCTTCAAGCATCACCCCCTGCTGACCGGCTCGGTTCCTGGCTTGACACACCCAATACTCCTCAAGCGTCACCCCACTGGCCGGCTCGGTTCCTGGCTTGACACACAAGGCTGCTCTGCGAGTGTCACCTCCGCTGGTTGGGTCCCTGGCTTGGCACCTGCTAAAGTGTCCCAATTCTTCACCGTCCCTGGTTGGTGAGAAGTCTTCTCCGGTACTTGCTTTAGCTACTCACAGTGGTCCCTGGTAATAAGGTGGTTGGTCCCTCAGTGGCGACAGCCCCCTCTCCATCCACAGCAGGTTCTCCGGCAGCAGAACCGTCACTTCTGGTTGGACTGCAAGCCGCAATCCCAACCCTGTGCTGCTCTCTTGCTTCTGGAGAGGCCCTCAGACAGCCTACCAGCCAGATGTCCCCGGGATAGGCCTCAGGTTCTGGCCTAGCAACCTGGGGCAGCACAAACCTTGTCCACCCAGACAGCTATCCAGATGGCACAGAACCTCGATCACCCAACCTCACCCAAACAAATAGGATCTCCCAGCAGGCCAAGGGATCCAAGAAAATCTCTGCCCATTGGGTGAGACACCCCATCTATTCCTAATCTGTCCTTGCAATGCCCTTGTCTTATCCAATGTCACCAGATACCCGGCCACCTAGTGGCAGAAGAGGGAAGTGCAGCAATTCCAGTATTAGGGTGAAATCGGTTGACCTCCTAACAATTGGCCGAGGCAACTAAATTTAACAGCATCCCCGCCTAAACATCAGGGTGCTACATCAGTAACAAATTTGACTAAGGGCAGCTGGAGCATGGGAGTTAGAGACCGGGTGCAGCAGAGTATGAAGGGTGCAATGCTTATCTACATCATGGGGGGGCTGAGTTCCACACCCTGGGCACTGCATGACCACCTTCCTCCAGGACAACCTTCCACTAAGTCTACTGCAGCTTTTCCCACACGGAGGACTGGACAGAGTCATATGACAAGATACTGTAGTCTATCCAGTGCTGTATTAACACCACCTCCAAGAGTTCCTTGAAGTGGGCAGCAATGCCGTATAGGCAGTACAGCTTCTGTATCATGATTGGTTCTCATAGCAGTCACGTGATCAGGAGTCCTAACCAAGAGCTGATGGTGACAACTCAGCCAGTCTGCTAGAAGTGTGCATTGAGCATGGCCTCAGGACACAGCCTCTTACCGCAGTGGCTGGACCCCAAAGCCACCCCATATATGCATTATGGGGTCATCAAGAGATTACCATGTAGGTACGGGTCTGCATAGAGTTTGGAAGGATGAGAACCTCTGCCAGGTTTTTACTGCTATCTGGGGCTCCCTGCCCTACTGACAACATGTTTACTAGACAGTAAAACCAGAACTCCCAACCGTCCCTGTTTTTAGAAAGTCCTTTCCCATCTCAGAAAGTTGGGGGGGGGGATGGGACATGAGAGGAAATCTCCAGCAGCAAAACAGAAATAACAAATACGTTTGTAGCCCCCCTTGTCCTAAGCCGGGGATACAATGTCTATATATTGTCTGGTCTGTGGTTAGAATAGACGGATTGGAGAGATTTTCTCCTGATTTTTCCCGAAGCCTAAAGGAGTTGTAAAGTCTCGAGGTCTTCATTTCATTAAGGTGAAAAACCTTCTGTGCTGCCCCCCAGAGCCCCCCGAGCCCCCCAGAGCTCCCCCTCCCCCCCCAGAACTCCCCCTCCCCTCCAGAGCTCCCCCCTCCCCCCCAGAACTCCCCCTCCCCTCCAGAGCTCCCCCCTCCCCCCCAGAGCCCCCCCTTTACTTACCTGAACCTGACGGTTCAAACCCAGCAGCTCCAGCCGCTGTCTCCAGTCTTCATTAGACAGATTGATAGCAGCGCAGCTATTGGCTCCAGCCGCTGTCTCCAGTCTTCATTAGACAGATTGATAGCAGCGCCGCCATTGGCTCCAGCCGCTGTCTCCAGTCTTCATTAGACAGATTGATAGCAGCGCAGCCATTGGCTCCAGCCGCTGTCTCCAGTCTTCATTAGACAGATTGATAGCAGCACAGCCATTGGCTCCAGCCGCTGTCTCCAGTCTTCATTAGACAGATTGATAGCAGCGCAGCCATTGGCTCCAGCCGCTGTCTCCAGTCTTCATTAGACAGATTGATAGCAGCGCAGCCATTGGCTCCAGCCGCTGTCTCCAGTCTTCATTAGACAGATTGATAGCAGCACAGCCATTGGCTCCAGCCGCTGTCTCCAGTCTTCATTAGACAGATTGATAGCAGCGCAGCCATTGGCTCCAGCCGCTGTCTCCAGTCTTCATTAGACAGATTGATAGCAGCGCAGCCATTGGCTCCAGCCGCTGTCTCCGGTCTTCATTACACAGATTGATAGCAGCACAGCCATTGGCTCCAGCCGCTGTCAATCATATCCAGTGACACGGGAGCGGGGGGGTAGGGCAGTGTCAATGGACGCAGCAGCAGGACTCAGGAGCGCGCCCGCACGAGTGCCCCCATGGAATGCGGAGGAGGAGCGCCATCGGAGGACCCCAGAAGAGGAGGATCGGGGGTGCTCTGTGAAAAACCCTTGCACAGAGGAGGTAAGTATAACATGTTTGTTATTTAAAAAAAAAAAAAAATGAACCTTTACAATCACTTTAACCACTTAAGGACCAGCCGCCGCTGTTATACTGCAGCAGGTTGGCTCTCATGGGCAAAATGCTGTTCCTTTACGTTGGACGCATTAAGAGCTGTAGGGGGCGCGCGCCCACAGCACAACGCCAGAGCCTATGCGCATGGTCGGTGACGCCGGTCAGCCACCCGCGATCGCTCCTGACAGAGCCAGAATGGAGATCTTTCAATGTAAATAGACAAATCTCTGTTCTGTCAGGGGAGTAAAGACAGATCTCCTGTTCCTACTGATTAGGAACAGCGATCAGTCTCCTCCTCCAGGCAGTCCCTTCCCCCTCACAGTTAGAAACGTTCCCTAGGACAAACATTTAACCCCTTGATCGTCCCCTACTGTTAACTCCTTCCCTGCCAATGACATTTATACAGTAATCAGTGGCTATTTTTAGCTTTGATCGCTGTATAAATGTCAATGGTCCCAAAAAAGTGTCAAAAGTGTTCGATCTGTCCGCCACATTGTCGCAGTCCCAATAAAAATCGCCGATCACCGCCATTACTAATAAAAAATTAATAATAAAAATGCCATAAAACGATCCCCTATTTTGTAGATACTATAACTTTTGCGCAAACCAATCAATAAACGCTTATTATGATTTTTTTTTACCAAAAATATGTAGAAGAATACGTATCGGCCGAAACTGAGGAAAAAAATTGTTTTTTTAATATATTTTCAGGGGATATTTATTATAGTAAAAAGTAAAAAATAATGCGTTTTTTTCACAATTGTCGCTCTTTTTTTGTTTATAGTGCCAAGAATAAAAACCGCCGGGGCGCCCAAATACCACCAATAGAAAGCTCTGTTTGTGGGGAAAAAAGGACGACAATTTTGTTTGGGTGCCACGTCGCACGACCGCGCAATTGTCAGTTAAAGCGACGCAGTGCCGAATCGCAAAAAGTGCTCTGGTCAGGAAGGGGGGTAAAATCTTCCGGGGCTGAATCGGCTAAAAAAAACTAGATTAACGAATCTAAACGAAAGAATTTTTTTTCGTCATGCACATGTCTAGCTAGAGCCCCTGTCAGGTTTATACGGATCTAATGACTAAGAATGTTTAATATGGAAAGGGAGTGCCGCCAAACTAGCACATGCAGACCAAGCAACCCCAGTGCTGCAAGGTCAGAAGTGCCGACCACTGAGCCACTCTACTAATATGAAAGAAGCAAAGCCTGTAGTATCTTCCCCCCGAGAAGCGTGCCATGTTGTTCCTCATTGGAATGTATCAACGATCGGATGTAGCAATTTAAAAGGAGGATTGCCTCAGATTGTTCCTTCATTGAAGTGTCAGAGAAATGACTGTAATTTCACACACATTAAAGGATAAGACTAAACGTCAGCCGGAGTCATACAGTCAGGGAGGGTTGGGTGACAACGTTATGACAGAGAGGCAGCAATGCCTGTGACAAGGTTTTCACAAACAATTGTACTTTAATCCCCTATAAACATGTATGTGGAGGACACGTGGGGAGACACCAAACACGTCTATTCTCATGCGTGTTTTAAGAAAAAAAAAAAGAAAGTTGTGATATTAGAAATGAGCGGGCTGCCAGTGCTGAACTATACTACTGAAAATGCTAATTGCCTGGCTGCCATTGTGGCAATTTGGCTCTGATGTTTCCTGAGTCACAGGGGCAGAATAAAGCAGATCTAAAGCGCTCTGAGCTTTCTCCGACTCCCGTTTGCTGCATTCATCCAGCAAGAGATTTGGCCACAAGCGCCACACACCAGCAAACACTTGGGTAAAAGCATCAGCTTCATGTTTCCATGGAGGACCGCGACGCGCTTCGCTCCATGACTTAGCCCCGCGGGTGGGGTGAAACGCATGGGAGGGTGCGGCCTGGACATGCTGCATTCCATCCAGCAAGAGATTTGGCCACAAGCGCCACACACCAGCAAACACTTGGGTAAAAGCAGCCCCCAGCCCAGCTTCATGTTTCCATGGAGGACCGCGACGCGCTTCGCTCCATGACTTAGCCCCGCGGGTGGGGTGAAACGCATGGGAGGGTGCGGCCTGGACAGAGCTGGGCTGAAGCTGCTTTTACAGTGCAAACCAGGAAAGTATTCCCAGCACTTCACAAACAAAGGAGTGACTCCGGGACAACTCTGTGAATGTCCCCGAGTGGTCCAGCCAGAGCCCGGACTTGAACCTGATTGAACATCTCTGGAGAGATCTGAACATGGCTGTACACCGAATCTCCCCATCCAACCTGATGGAGCTGGAGAGGTCCTACAAAGAAGAATGGGAGAAACTGCCCAAAAATAGGAGTGCCAAGCTTGTAGCATCATACTCAACAAGACTGGAGGATGTAATTGGTGCCAAAGGAGCTTCACCAAATTATTGAGCAAAGGCTGTGAAGATTTCAAACAAACTTCTTTCACGTTGTCATTATGGGGGATGTTTGTAGAATTTTGTGGAAAATAATGAATTTAATCTATTTTGGAATAAGACTGTAACATAACAAAGTGTGGAAAAAGTGAAGCGCTGTGAATACTTTCCGGATGGATTGTTGGGTTTGCTGGTGTGCGGCACTTTGGGCATTTCTCTTCCCAGCCAGTACCCTTGGGTGCAAGTCACCGGATGAGATCAAGGTGTAGGAGCCTGATGTGGATCCTCCAGTTTTCTGAATCTGGTTCCCATTTGCTGCATGCTTGGTCGGGGTCTGTGACTTGGAATTATTGAAGGCAGATACAGTCTGGTAGCTAGCATTTTCAGAAATGCCAGTCCTTATACTTCTGGTGTGATGGAAGTACTTTAAAGCCCAGGCCTGGGCTCATTTTTTTGTTCATATGGTTACAAAAAAGCAGCTTGAGCTGCAATACTAGGCTAAAAAGTGGAGCTGTCGCCTGCAGTACTATTTTTCCACCACAAGATGCCCTCAGTCTTCTGGGTTGAATGACACCCAGGGCTTGATCTACTAAAGGCAAATCCACTTTGCACTACAAGTGCACTTGGAAGGGCAGTCCCTGTAGATCTAAGGGGGGCATGCAAGAAATATAAAAAACAGCATATTAGCTTGCACATGATTGGATGATAAAATCAGCAGAGCTTCCCCTCATTTCAGATCTTCCCCTCAGATCTACAGTGACTGCACAGCCAAGTGCACTCGTAGTGCAAAGTAGATTTGTCTTTAGTAAATCAACCCCCCCAGTGTTGCTCACCCCACAAGACAAAGGATAATACTGTGAGTGCATGGCGTCACAGGTAGACCCCCATGTGGGTGCCATTTACAGGGGTTCTCAACCCTGTCCTCAAGTACCCCCAACAGGCCATGTTTGCAGGTTTTCCTTTATCTTGCACAGGTGCTTTAAATCAGAGTCAATGGTTTGGTATTTTTGGACAGCTATTTTATTTCCCAATAGAGAAATTCCCAAAACATGGCCTGTTGGGGGTACTTGAGGACATGGTGGAGAACCTCTGATTTACAGTATATTGGTAGAGAGAGTGATGACATTCTCTGCCTCTGGAGAATCTGCCACTAGCAGGGGAAGCCTAAAGAGAAAGCGTACCTGGCACGTTATTTGGCTGGCCCGAAGAATTTGGTTAAATGTAAGTATATTAAAAAAAAAAACATGGAGTACAGTAGGGTAGGGACTCCAAGAGGGAAGGTGGTTATTGGCTTGTTGGGGCTGAAACTGGAGTTGGGCTTTAATGGAAACTGGTGAGGACAGAGATTTAGGGGCTGTCATTGCTCATTTGAAGGTACAGCTCACTTGACATCCTAGCTTAAGTACCTAATGCAGCCTTTCTCAACCTTTTTACCATGGAGTAACCCTGGAGATCATGTCCTGCTCTCAGTGAACATCTGCTAATAACTTCTTTTTTATCTACTGTTAATGGTACTTTAGCGAGATGGTCACGGAGAAGAATACTCCTTACATTTGTGGTCAGTTAGAGTAACCCACCCCCTGCAGATAGCTAAAAAGACTATTGGTGTAATTGGTTATTTATCTGAAAGCAAGAAATTGCTCAAGAAAGACCTAGCAACCTCTGGAGATTAACTAGGGTTTCATGGAACCGTGTTAGAGAAAGACTGACCTAGTGTCTACTTACTGGAACCTCATTTGACTCTGTATGCTCTAGGAAGGACCTTTTGCCTTACCAGCATTTATCCTCAATTAGAAGGGTGGCGTCTCGGCTGGACTGTAGAGGAGGAAGCACCGAGTACATTATTGTTGACCTCCCTTTTTGAAACCCCTAGATCCCCAGCCCTCATTTTGATTCTTTGGCTTCCATGTGCAAATTTAAAGCTCTGTTTTTTAGAGCACCTATGTCCAAACTATGAGGATTAAAGTTTTTACATATTCTTAATGAGCAGCAGAAGACCCTTTTAGTTTCAGGTACTGTGGAGCAATTCATTCTAAAAGATCAAAACTCTGAAGTCAGTTTTCATTTGGGTTTTAACTAGACATAAGCAGTTTGTTTCCTTCTGATTCTAAATTCAGACAACATTTTTGTTATTCAAATATTTAGAAGCATCTGAATCTCTGACAACAGTAACAAATTTCAACAAACCTGAAATAAACTTTTATTTGTTTCATTTGGATGTTTGAAGGGGGCTTCCAGATTCTGAGAAGCCCTTCTCCCACAGACCCCCACAACCACCACCCAGGGTTGTGGGGAAGAGGCCCTTTGTTTCTATCAACATGGGGACAAGGTTCTTTGAGGAGGAAAACCCCCCTGTCCCAAAGCACCCCCCCATGTTGAAGGCATGGGGCCTGGTATGGTTCAGAAGGGAAGGGGGGGCACTTGCACGCCCCCCCCCTTTCCTTATCTGCTGGGCTACTCGGATAAGGGTCTGGTATGGATTTTCAGGGGGGAGGGGGGTGCACACTGTTTTTTTTTTTTTAAATGTTGAAGTGGGGTTCCCCTTAAAATCCATACCAGACTCGAAGGGCCTGTTATGCATTTGGGGGGGACCCCCACACTGTCTTATATTTTATCTTATTTTTAAAGCCGGCAGTGGTTGTTTACATTCTGCTGTCAGCGAGGAATCCCGATGACAGCAGATAAGTCATTGGTTGTTAAAGATGCGGCGGGGGGGTGGCGCGCTCCTTAACAACCAGCTCTTCTTCTCAATGAATTGCGATTGATTTGATCATTTCAATTCAAATCTGTTGGAAGAATTCTAATCTGTTTGAAAAGGAATAAAGGAAACGAAAAAAATGTAATTACAAATGCAACAAAATGAAATTAGTAACTTACCCAATCGATATGGCAAAACAAATGTTTTCATTCTGCACATGTCTAGTTTCAGCAGCATGGAAACAGCTGCTGTGTGCCAGTGAGTATCTGTTGTGAGGTGTGAGGATGAATTGTGCCACAGTACCTGCAGTAGTTTAGTAAGATGACCACACTGTGTGCTGACCTTCCTTCCTGTAATATTCCACCCTGACATCAGAGGATTCAGGTATAAAGTTTCCCCATCTATAGCAAGACACTTTAATTTTGCGGACTTTAGGTCCACATTAATCTGGTCACATGCAATGTGTAGATCACTAACCGGCTGGAACCATGTCTGTTTGCAGATGGTGGTGATGCATCCTTACTGTGTCATTAAGAGGGAGGAAGAAGCTTGTCTGGAGAAGATCCAGAGGTATGAGCTGGAGATGTGGAATGACTCTATGCCTGGTAAGTGCCTTCATTCTTTTTGTTTTAACTTTTTTTTTATTATTACTGGGCCCATGGAGACACAAATAATACATTTGGATTATATTCCAAGTCAAGTTACAGGGTGCAAATTTCTAGTCCTACAGAAGCATATGCTGATATGATGGATACACTTTTAGTATAAGGAATGAAATCCACACCGTTATCAACCAGTTGGATTTTGGAGATCCCTTGTGTGAAAAGAGATTGTTTTTGACCTCTGCCGGGTTAGCCCCCCCCATATCAAAATTTTTGAAAAAATCTTATGCAGTTTGTTAGATCTTTGTTAGATCTGGTTAGATCAACCTTTGTTTGCGTTAGATCTCACACAGAAGAAGCAATATTAACAGTTATTTGCTGGGGGGGCTAACCCGTCATCAGCCCCCCCTTATCAAAAAATTGACCAGTTAGCTATTTTGGAAGCAATTTCTTAGATCCGGTATGATCATCAAGTGTTTTTAAAGTTAGATCTCACATAATTAGAGACTTATTAAGTGATTAATGAGGGGGGGCTGGCCCCCCCTTATCAAATTTTCGGGCCAAAAATCATTCAGGCTAATAGATATTCGTTAGATCCGGTAAGATCAAGTGGTTTTAACGTTAGATCTCACATCATTTCAGAGATATTCCACATCAAAATAGAGATATTAGGTGGTACATATTGACGGGCTGGCCCCTCCTTATATACAGAGCAATGAAAATCACACCCAACTTTTGCTGCGGCGCAAAAACTTTTCCTCAGCTGCTGGGGCCCAACTTATGATCCTGCACACAGGCCCACTGCTTTCAGAAAATGCCCCTGACCTGAGCTCATCATTGCACATCCATTCCAGATGCTCATATGTGACATCCCATACATCCCATACATCCCATACATCCCATACATCCCATACATCACATACATCACATACATCCCATACATCTCATACATCACATACATCTCATACAACACATACATCCCATACATCACATACATCTTATACATCCCATACATCCCATACATCCCATACATCCCATACATCTCATACATCTCATACATCTCATACAACACATACATCTCATACATCACATACATCCCATACATCCCATACATCACATACATCTCATACATCACATACAACACATACATCTCATACATCTCATACATCCCATACATCCCATACATCCCATACATCTCATACATCACATACATCCCATACATCTCATGCATCACATACATCCCATACATCACACACATCCCATACATCCCATACATCACATACATCACATACATCCCACACATCACACACATCACACACATCCCATACATCCCATACATCTCATACATCTCATACATCTCATACATCCCACACATCCCACACATCCCACACATCGCACACATCACATACATCTCATACATCTCATACATCCCACACATCACATACACCACATACATCCCATACACCCCATACATCCCACACATCCCATACATCCCATACATCCCATACATCCCATACATCTCATACATCTCATACATCACATACATCACATACATCACATACACCACATACATCCCATACACCCCATACATCCCACACATCCCATACATCCCATACATCCCATACATCCCATACATCTCATACATCTCATACATCACATACATCACATACATCACATACATCACATACATCTCATACATCTCATACATCCCATACATCCCATACATCACATACATCACATACATCTCATACATCTCATACATCTCATACATCACATACATCCCATACATCTCACACATCACATACATCCCATACATCCCATACATCACATACATCACATACATCTCATACATCTCATACATCTCATACATCACATACATCTCATACATCCCATACATCCCATACATCTCATACATCACATACATCACATACATCACATACATCACATACATCTCATACATCACATACATCTCATACATCACATACATCACATACATCACATACATCTCATACATCACATACATCCCATACATCCCATACACCACATACACCACATACATCACATACATCACATACATCCCATACACCACATACATCACATACATCCCATACAAGCACGTAGGCTGGATGCGAGAGGTGAATCAGCAGGAAGAGTTGCCAGGACAAGTAGATGTGTCTCATCTCTGCTTCCTTTTACCACTCTGCATATCACACATATATATGAGAAGAGGGTACAGTGGTGGGAAAATGAGCAGGAGGGGTTTAGATGTGGGACAGAAGAACAGGAGGGTACAGCCGTGGGGCACATGTGCAGGGGGGGGGGGGGGTCAGTTTTGGTGTAGATGAGGAGGTTCAGTGGTGGGACAGAAAAGCAGGGGGGGTAGAACAGTGGGGCAAATGTGAAAGGAGGTGTATTGGTGGGACAGATGAGCAGGAGGTTACAGTGGTGGGGCAGGAGAACAGGGGGAACATAGGTGGGGCAGAAGAGCAGGGGGTACAAAGGTGAGGCAGGAGAACAGGGGGAACATAGGTGGGGCAGAAGAGCAGGGGGTATAGAGGTGGGGCAGGAGAACAGGGGGAACACAGGTGGGGCAGAAGAGCAGGGGGTACAGAGGTGGGGCAGGAGAACAGGGGGAACATAGGTGGGGCAGAAGAGCAGGGGGTACAGAGGTGGGGCAGGAGAACAGGGGGAACATAGGTGGGGCAGAAGAGCAGGGGGTACAAAGGTGAGGCAGGAGAACAGGGTGAACATAGGTGGGGCGGAAGAGCAGGGGGTACAGAGGTGGGGCAGGAGAACAGGGGGAAGGTGTATGAATTGGGGGTGATCTGAGGTGTGAAGGTGCAGGAATTGGGGTGATCTGAGGTGTGAAGGTGTATGAATTGGGGTGATCTGAGGTGTGAAGGTGCAGGAATTGGGGTGATCTGAGGTGTGAAGGTGTATGAATTGGGGGTGATCTGAGATGTGAAGGTGCAGGAATTGGGGTGATCTGAGATGTGAAGGTGCAGGAATTGGGGTGATCTGAGATGTGAAGGTGCAGGAATTGGGGTGATCTGAGGTGTGAAGGTGTATGAATTGGGGTGATCTGAGGTGTGAAGGTGCAGGAATTGGGGTAATCTGAGGTGTGAAGGTGTATGAATTGGGGTGATTTGAGGAGTGAAGGTATAGGAATTGGGGTGATCTGAGGTGTGAAGGTGCAGGAATTGGGGTGAACTGAGGTGTGAAGGTGCAGGAATTGGGGTGATCTGAGGTGTGAAGGTGCAGGAATTGGGGTGATCTGAGGTGTGAAGGTGTATGAATTGGGGGTGATCTGAGGTGTGAAGGTGTATGAATTGGGGGTGATCTGAGGCGTGAAGGTGTATGAATTGGGGTGATCTGAGGTGTGAAGGTGTATGAATTGGGGTGATCTGAGGTGTGAAGGTGTATGAATTGGGGTGATCTGAGGTGTGAAGGTGCAGGAATTGGGGTGATCTGAGGTGTGAAGGTGCAGGAATTGGGGTGATCTGAGGTGTGAAGGTGCAGGAATTGGGGTGATCTGAGATGTGAAGGTGCAGGAATTGGGGTGATCTGAGATGTGAAGGTGCAGGAATTGGGGTGATCTGAGGTGTGAAGGTGTATGAATTGGGGTGATCTGAGGTGTGAAGGTGTATGAATTGGGGGTGATCTGAGGTGTGAAGGTGTATGAATTGGGGTTGATCTGAGGTGTGAAGGTGTATGAATTGGGGTTGATCTGAGGTGTAAAGGTGTATGAATTGGGGTTGATCTGAGGTGTAAAGGTGTATGAATTGGGGTTGATCTGAGGTGTGAAGGTGTATGAATTGGGTTGATCTGAGGTGTGAAGGTGCAGGAATTGGGGTGATCTGAGGTGTGAAGGTGTATGAATTGGGGTGATCTGAGGTGTGAAGGTGTATGAATTGGGGTGGATCTGAGGTGTGAAGGTGTATGAATTGGGGTGATCTGAGGTGTGAAAGTGTATGAATTGGGGTTCATCTGAGGTGTGAAGGTGTATGAATTGGGGTGATCTGAGGTGTGAAGGTGTATGAATTGGGGTTGATCTGAGGTGTGAAGGTCCAGGAATTGGGGTGATCTGAGGTGTGAAGGTGTATGAATTGGGGTGATCTGAGGTGTGAAGGTGTATGAATTGGGGTTGATCTGAGGGGTGAAGGTGCAGGAATTGGGGTTGATCTGAGGTGTGAAGGTGTATGAATTGGGGTGATCTGAGGTGTGAAGGTGCAGGAATTGGGGGTGATCTGAGGTGTGAAGGTGTATGAATTGGGGTGATCTGAGGTGTGAAGGTGTATGAATTGGGGTGATCTGAGGTGTGAAGGTGTATGAATTGGGGTGATCTGAGGTGTGAAGGTGCAGGAATTGGGGTGATCTGAGGTGTGAAGGTGCAGGAATTGGGGTGATCTGAGGGGTGAAGGTGTATGAATTGGGGTGATCTGAGGTGTGAAGGTGTATGAATTGGGGTGATCTGAGGTGTGAAGGTGTATGAATTGGGGTTGATCTGAGGGGTGAAGGTGCAGGAATTGGGGTGATCTGAGGGGTGAAGGTGCAGGAATTGGGGGTGATCTGAGGTGTGAAGGTGTATGAATTGGGGTTGATCTGAGGTGTGAAGGTGCAGGAATTGGGGTGATCTGAGGGGTGAAGGTGTATGAATTGGGGTGATCTGAGGTGTGAAGGTGTATGAATTGGGGTGATCTAAGGTGTGAAGGTGTATGAATTGGGGTTGATCTGAGGTGTGAAGGTGTATGAATTGGGGTGATCTGAGGTGTGAATGTGTATGAATTGGGGTGATCTGAGGTGTGAAGGTGCAGGAATTGGGGTTGATCTGAGGTGTGAAGGTGTATGAATTGGGGTGATCTGAGGTGTGAAGGTGTATGAATTGGGGGTGATCTGAGGTGTGAAGGTGTATGAATTGGGGTTGATCTGAGGTGTGAAGGTGTATGAATTGGGGGTGATCTGAGGTGTGAAGGTGCAGGAATTGGGGGTGATCTGAGGTGTGAAGGTGTATGAATTGGGGTGATCTGAGGTGTGAAGGTGTATGAATTGGGGTTGATCTGAGGTGTGAAGGTGTATGAATTGGGGTTGATCTGAGGTGTGAAGGTGTATGAATTGGGGTGATCTGAGGTGTGAAGGTGTATGAATTGGGGTGATCTGAGGTGTGAAGGTGTATGAATTGGGGTGATCTGAGGTGTGAAGGTGTATGAATTGGGGTGATCTGAGGTGTGAAGGTGTATGAATTGGGGTTGATCTGAGGTGTGAAGGTGTATGAATTGGGGTTGATCTGAGGTGTGAAGGTGTATGAATTGGGGGTGATCTGAGGTGTGAAGGTGTATGAATTGGGGTTGATCTGAGGTGTGAAGGTGTATGAATTGGGGGTGATCTGAGGTGTGAAGGTGCAGGAATTGGGGGTGATCTGAGGTGTGAAGGTGTATGAATTGGGGTTGATCTGAGGTGTGAAGGTGTATGAATTGGGGTGATCTGAGGTGTGAAGGTGTATGAATTGGGGTGATCTGAGGTGTGAAGGTGTATGAATTGGGGGTGATCTGAGGTGTGAAGGTGCAGGAATTGGGGTTGATCTGAGGTGTGAAGGTGTATGTATTGGGGGTGATCTGAGGTGTGAAGGTGCAGGAATTGGGGTGATCTGAGGTGTGAAGGTGTATGAATTGGGGTTGATCTGAGGTGTGAAGGTGTATGAATTGGGGTGATCTGAGATGTGAAGGTGTATGAATTGGGGTTGATCTGAGGTGTGAAGGTGTATGAATTGGGGTGGATCTGAGGTGTGAAGGTGTATGAATTGGGGTGATCTGAGGTGTGAAGGTGTATGAATTGGGATGATCTGAGGTGTGAAGGTGCAGGAATTGGGGTGAACTGAGGTGTGAAGGTGTATGAATTGGGGTGATCTGAGGTGTGAAGGTGTATGAATTGGGGTGATCTGAGGTGTGAAGGTGTATGAATTGGGTTGATCTGAGGTGTGAAGGTGTATGAATTGGGGTGATCTGAGGTGTGAAGGTGTATGAATTGGGGTTTATCTGAGGTGTGAAGGTGTATGAATTGGGGTGATCTGAGGTGTGAAGGTGTATGAATTGGGGTTGATCTGAGGTGTGAAGGTGTATGAATTGGGGTTTATCTGAGGTGTGAAGGTGTATGAATTGGGGTGATCTGAGGTGTGAAGGTGTATGAATTGGGGTGATCTGAGGTGTGAAGGTGTATGAATTGGGGTTGATCTGAGGTGTGAAGGTGTATGAATTGGGGTGATCTGAGGTGTGTAGGTGTATGAATTGGGGTGATCTGAGGTGTGAAGGTGTATGAATTGGGGTGATCTGAGGTGTGAAGGTGTATGAATTGGGGTTGATCTGAGGTGTGAAGGTGTATGAATTGGGGTGATCTGAGGTGTGTAGGTGTATGAATTGGGGTTGATCTGAGGTGTGAAGGTGTATGAATTGGGGGTGATCTGAGGTGTGAAGGTGTATGAATTTGGGTTGATCTGAGGTGTGAAGGTGTATGAATTGGGGTTGATCTGAGGTGTGAAGGTGTATGAATTGGGGTTGATCTGATGTGTGAAGGTGTATGAATTGGGGTTGATCTGAGGTGTGAAGGTGTATGAATTGGGGTGATCTGAGGTGTTAAGGTGCAGGAATTGGGGGTGATCTGAGGTGTGAAGGTGTATGAATTGGGGGTGATCTGAGGTGTGAAGGTGTATGAATTGGGGTTGATCTGAGGTGTGAAGGTGTATGAATTGGGGTGATCTGAGGTGTGTAGGTGTATGAATTGGGGTTGATCTGAGGTGTGAAGGTGTATGAATTGGGGTGATCTGAGGTGTGAAGGTGTATGAATTGGGGTGATCTGAGATGTGAAGGTGTATGAATTGGGGTTGATCTGATGTGTGAAGGTGTATGAATTGGGGTTGATCTGAGGTGTGAAGGTGTATGAATTGGGGTGATCTGAGGTGTTAAGGTGCAGGAATTGGGGGTGATCTGAGGTGTGAAGGTGTATGAATTGGGGGTGATCTGAGGTGTGAAGGTGCAGGAATTGGGGGTGATCTGAGGTGTGTAGGTGTATGAATTGGGGTTGATCTGAGGTGTGAAGGTGTATGAATTGGGGTGATCTGAGGTGTGAAGGTGTATGAATTGGGGTGATCTGAGATGTGAAGGTGTATGAATTGGGGTTGATCTGATGTGTGAAGGTGTATGAATTGGGGTTGATCTGAGGTGTGAAGGTGTATGAATTGGGGTGATCTGAGGTGTTAAGGTGCAGGAATTGGGGGTGATCTGAGGTGTGAAGGTGTATGAATTGGGGGTGATCTGAGGTGTGAAGGTGCAGGAATTGGGGGTGATCTGAGGTGTGTAGGTGTATGAATTGGGGTTGATCTGAGGTGTGAAGGTGTATGAATTGGGGTTGATCTGATGTGTGAAGGTGTATGAATTGGGGTTGATCTGAGGTGTGAAGGTGTATGAATTGGGGTGATCTGAGGTGTTAAGGTGCAGGAATTGGGGGTGATCTGAGGTGTGAAGGTGTATGAATTGGGGGTGATCTGAGGTGTGAAGGTGCAGGAATTGGGGGTGATCTGAGGTGTGAAGGTGTATGAATTGGGGTTGATCTGAGGTGTGAAGGTGTATGAATTGGGGTTGATCTGAGGTGTGAAGGTGTATGAATTGGGGTTGATCTGAGGTGTGAAGGTGTATGAATTGGGGTTGATCTGATGTGTGAAGGTGTATGAATTGGGGTTGATCTGATGTGTGAAGGTGTATGAATTGGGGTTGATCTGAGGTGTGAAGGTGTATGAATTGGGGTGATCTGAGGTGTGAAGGTGTATGAATTGGGGTGATCTGAGGTGTGAAGGTGCAGGAATTGGGGTGATCTGAGGTGTGAAGGTGTATGAATTGGGGTGATCTGAGGTGTGAAGGTGTATGAATTGGGGTTGATCTGAGGTGTGAAGGTGTATGAATTGGTGGTGATCTGAGGTGTGAAGGTGTATGAATTAGGGTGATCTGAGGTGTGAAGGTGTATGAATTGGGGTTGATCTGAGGTGTGAAGGTGCAGGAATTGGGGTTGATCTGAGGTGTGAAGGTGTATGAATTGGGGTGATCTGAGGTGTGAAGGTATATGAATTGGGGTTGATCTGAGGTGTGAAGGTGCAGGAATTGGGGTTGATCTGAGGTGTGAAGGTATATGAATTGGGGTTGATCTGAGGTGTGAAGGTGCAGGAATTGGGGTTGATCTGAGGTGTGAAGGTGTATGAATTGGGGTGATCTGAGGTGTGAAGGTGCAGGAATTGGGGGTGATCTGAGGTGTGAAGGTGTATGAATTGGGGTTGATCTGAGGGGTGAAGGTGTATGAATTGGGGTTGATCTGAGGTGTGAAGGTGTATGAATTGGGGTTGATCTGAGGTGTGAAGGTGTATGAATTGGGGTGATCTGAGGTGTGAAGGTGTATGAATTGGGGTGATCTGAGGTGTGAAGGTGTATGAATTGGGGTTGATCTGAGGTGTGAAGGTGTATGAATTGGTGGCGATCTGAGGTGTGAAGGTGTATGAATTGGGGTGATCTGAGGTGTGAAGGTGTATGAATTGGGGTTGATCTGAGGTGTGAAGGTGCAGGAATTGGGGTTGATCTGAGGTGTGAAGGTGTATGAATTGGGGGTGATCTGAGGTGTGAAGGTGTATGAATTGGGGTTGATCTGAGGTGTGAAGGTGCAGGAATTGGGGTGATCTGAGGTGTGAAGGTGCAGGAATTGGGGTGATCTGAGATGTGAAGGTGCAGGAATTGGGGTGATCTGAGATGTGAAGGTGCAGGAATTGGGGTGATCTGAGATGTGAAGGTGCAGGAATTGGGGTGATCTGAGGTGTGAAGGTGCAGGAATTGGGGGTGATCTGAGGTGTGAAGGTGCAGGAATTGGGGTGATCTGAGGTGTGAAGGTGCAGGAATTGGGGTGATCTGAGATGTGAAGGTGCAGGAATTGGGGTGATCTGAGGTGTGAAGGTGCAGGAATTGGGGTGATCTGAGGTGTGAAGGTGCAGGAATTGGGGTGATCTGAGGCGTGTAGGTGCAGGAATTGGGGTGATCTGAGGCGTGAAGGTGCAGGAATTGGGGTGATCTGAGATGTGAAGGTGCAGGAATTGGGGTGATCTGAGGGATGAAGGTGCAGGCATTGGAGGTGATCTGAGGGGTGAAGGTGCAGGAATTGGAGGTGATCTGAGGTGTGAAGGTGTATGAATTGGGGTGATCTGAGGTGTGAAGGTGTATGAATTGGGGTTGATCTGAGGTGTGAAAGTGTATGAATTGGGGTGATCTGAGGTGTGAAGGTGCAGGAATTGGGGGTGATCTGAGGTGTGAAGCTGTAGGAATTGGGGGTGATCTGAGGTGTGAAGGTCCAGGAATTGGGTGATCTGAGGTGTGAAGGTGCAGGAATTGGGTTGATCTGAGGTGTGAAGGTGTATGAATTGGGGTGATCTGAGGTGTGAAGGTCCAGGAATTGGGTGATCTGAGGTGTGAAGGTGTATGAATTGGGGTTGATCTGAGGTGTGAAGGTGTAGGAATTGGGGTGGATCTGAGGTGTGAAGGTGTATGAATTGGGGTTGATCTGAGGTGTGAAGGTGTATGAATTGGGGTTGATCTGAGGTGTGAAGGTGTATGAATTGGGGTTGATCTGAGGTGTGAAGGTGTATGAATTGGGGGTGATCTGAGGTGTGAAGGTGTAGGAATTGGGGTTGATCTGAGGTGT
The DNA here is from genome assembly GCA_037952925.1 of Lithobates clamitans. Lineage (NCBI taxonomy): Eukaryota > Metazoa > Chordata > Amphibia > Anura > Ranidae > Lithobates > Lithobates clamitans. The sequence continues at coordinate 60,443 of JBBGZY010003436.1, read as the reverse complement.
GAAGGTGTATGAATTGGGGTGATCTGAGGTGTTAAGGTGCAGGAATTGGGGGTGATCTGAGGTGTGAAGGTGTATGAATTGGGGGTGATCTGAGGTGTGAAGGTGCAGGAATTGGGGGTGATCTGAGGTGTGAAGGTGTATGAATTGGGGTTGATTTGAGGTGTGAAGGTGTATGAATTGGGGTTGATCTGAGGTGTGAAGGTGTATGAATTGGGGTTGATCTGAGGTGTGAAGGTGTATGAATTGGGGTTGATCTGATGTGTGAAGGTGTATGAATTGGGGTTGATCTGATGTGTGAAGGTGTATGAATTGGGGTTGATCTGAGGTGTGAAGGTGTATGAATTGGGGTGATCTGAGGTGTGAAGGTGTATGAATTGGGGTGATCTGAGGTGTGAAGGTGTATGAATTGGGGTTGATCTGAGGTGTGAAGGTGTATGAATTGGTGGTGATCTGAGGTGTGAAGGTGTATGAATTGGGGTGATCTGAGGTGTGAAGGTGTATGAATTGGGGTTGATCTGAGGTGTGAAGGTGCAGGAATTGGGGGTGATCTGAGGTGTGAAGGTGTATGAATTGGGGTTGATCTGAGGTGTGAAGGTGCAGGAATTGGGGTGATCTGAGGTGTGAAGGTGCAGGAATTGGGGTGATCTGAGATGTGAAGGTGCAGGAATTGGGGTGATCTGAGATGTGAAGGTGCAGGAATTGGGGTGATCTGAGATGTGAAGGTGCAGGAATTGGGGTGATCTGAGATGTGAAGGTGCAGGAATTGGGGTGATCTGAGGTGTGAAGGTGCAGGAATTGGGGTTGATCTGAGGTGTGAAGGTGTATGAATTGGTGGTGATCTGAGGTGTGAAGGTGTATGAATTGGGGTGATCTGAGGTGTGAAGGTGTATGAATTGGGGGTGATCTGAGGTGTGAAGGTGTATGAATTGGGGTGATCTGAGGTGTGAAGGTGTATGAATTGGGGTGATCTGAGGTGTGAAGGTGTATGAATTGGGGTTGATCTGAGGTGTGAAGGTGTATGAATTGGGGTTGATCTGAGGCGTGAAGGTGTATGAATTGGGGTGATCTGAGGTGTGAAGGTGCAGGAATTGGGGGTGATCTGAGGTGTGAAGGTGTATGAATTGGGGTGATCTGAGGTGTGAAGGTGTATGAATTGGGGTTGATCTGAGGTGTGAATGTGTATGAATTGGGGTTGAGCTGAGGTGTGAAGGTGTATGAATTGGAATGATCTGAGGTGTGAAGGTGTATGAATTGGGGTGATCTGAGGTGTGAAGGTGTATGAATTGGGGTGATCTGAGGTGTGAAGGTGTATGAATTGGGGTGATCTGAGGTGTGAAGGTGTATGAATTGGGGTGATCTGAGGTGTGAAGGTGTATGAATTGGGGTGATCTGAGGTGTGAAGGTGTATGAATTGGGGTTGATCTGAGGTGTGAATGTGTATGAATTGGGGTTGATCTGAGGTGTGAAGGTGTATGAATTGGGGTGATCTGAGGTGTGAAGGTGTATGAATTGGGGTGATCTGAGGTGTGAAGGTGTATGAATTGGGGTTGATCTGAGGTGTGAAGGTGTATGAATTGGGGTGATCTGAGGTGTGAAGGTGTAATGAATTGGGGGTGATCTGAGGTGTGAAGGTGCAGGAATTGGGGGTGATCTGAGGTGTGAAGGTGTATGAATTGGGGTGATCTGAGGTGTGAAGGTGCAGGAATTGGGGGTGATCTGAGGTGTGAAGGTGTAGGAATTGGGGTTGATCTGAGGTGTGAAGGTGTATGAATTGGGGTGATCTGAGGCGTGAAGGTGTATGAATTGGGGTGATCTGAGGTGTGAAGGTGCAGGAATTGGGATGATCTGAGGTGTGAAGGTGCAGGAATTGGGGTGATCAGAGGTGTGAAGGTGTATGAATTGGGGTTGATCTGAGGTGTGAATGTGTATGAATTGGGGTGATCTGAGGTGTGAAGGTGTATGAATTGGGGGTGATCTGAGGTGTGAAGGTGCAGGAATTGGGGTGATCTGAGGTGTGAAGGTGTATGAATTGGGGTGATCTGAGGTGTGAAGGTGTATGAATTGGGGTGGATCTGAGGTGTGAAGGTGTATGAATTGGGGGTGATCTGAGGTGTGAAGGTGTATGAATTGGGGGTGATCTGAGGTGTGAAGGTGTATGAATTGGGTTGATCTGAGGTGTGAAGGTGTATGAATTGGGGTGATCTGAGGTGTGAAGGTGTATGAATTAGGGTGATCTGAGGTGTGAAGGTGTATGAATTGGGGTTGATCTGAGGTGTGAAGGTGTATGAATTGGGGTGATCTGAGGTGTGAAGGTGTATGAATTGGGGTGATCTGAGGTGTGTAGGTGTATGAATTGGGGGTGATCTGAGGTGTGAAGGTGCAGGAATTGGGGGTGATCTGAGGTGTGTAGGTGTATGAATTGGGGTTGATCTGAGGTGTGAAGGTGTATGAATTGGGGTTGATCTGAGGTGTGAAGGTGTATGAATTGGGGTTGATCTGAGGTGTGAAGGTGTATGAATTGGGGTGATCTGAGGTGTTAAGGTGCAGGAATTGGGGGTGATCTGAGGTGTGAAGGTGTATGAATTGGGGGTGATCTGAGGTGTGAAGGTGCAGGAATTGGGGGTGATCTGAGGTGTGTAGGTGTATGAATTGGGGTTGATCTGAGGTGTGAAGGTGTATGAATTGGGGTTGATCTGAGGTGTGAAGGTGTATGAATTGGGGTGATCTGAAGTGTGAAGGTGTATGAATTGGGGTTGATCTGAGGTGTGAAGGTGTATGAATTGGGGTTGATCTGAGGTGTGAAGGTGCAGGAATTGGGGTGATCTGAGGTGTGAAGGTGTATGAATTGGGGTTGATCTGAGGTGTGAAGGTGCAGGAATTGGGGGTGATCTGAGGTGTGAAGGTGTATGAATTGGGGTTGATCTGAGGTGTGAAGGTGCAGGAATTGGGGTGATCTGAGGGGTGAAGGTGTATGAATTGGGGTGATCTAAGGTGTGAAGGTGTATGAATTGGGGTTGATCTGAGGTGTGAAGGTGTATGAATTGGGGTGATCTGAGGTGTTAAGGTGCAGGAATTGGGGGTGATCTGAGGTGTGAAGGTGTATGAATTGGGGGTGATCTGAGGTGTGAAGGTGCAGGAATTGGGGGTGATCTGAGGTGTGTAGGTGTATGAATTGGGGTTGATCTGAGGTGTGAAGGTGTATGAATTGGGGTTGATCTGATGTGTGAAGGTGTATGAATTGGGGTTGATCTGAGGTGTGAAGGTGTATGAATTGGGGTGATCTGAGGTGTTAAGGTGCAGGAATTGGGGGTGATCTGAGGTGTGAAGGTGTATGAATTGGGGGTGATCTGAGGTGTGAAGGTGCAGGAATTGGGGGTGATCTGAGGTGTGAAGGTGTATGAATTGGGGGTGATCTGAGGTGTTAAGGTGTATGAATTGGGGTGATCTGAGGTGTGAAGGTGTATGAATTGGGGTGATCTGAGGTGTGAAGGTGTATGAATTGGGGTTGATCTGAGGTGTGAAGGTGTATGAATTGGGGTTGATCTGAGGTGTGAAGGTGTATGAATTGGGGTTGATCTGAGGTGTGAAGGTGTATGAATTGGGGTTGATCTGAGGTGTGAAGGTGTATGAATTGGGGTTGATCTGATGTGTGAAGGTGTATGAATTGGGGTTGATCTGATGTGTGAAGGTGTATGAATTGGGGTTGATCTGAGGTGTGAAGGTGTATGAATTGGGGTGATCTGAGGTGTGAAGGTGTATGAATTGGGGTGATCTGAGGTGTGAAGGTGTATGAATTGGGGTTGATCTGAGGTGTGAAGGTGTATGAATTGGTGGTGATCTGAGGTGTGAAGGTGTATGAATTAGGGTGATCTGAGGTGTGAAGGTGTATGAATTGGGGTTGATCTGAGGTGTGAAGGTGCAGGAATTGGGGTTGATCTGAGGTGTGAAGGTGTATGAATTGGGGTGATCTGAGGTGTGAAGGTATATGAATTGGGGTTGATCTGAGGTGTGAAGGTGCAGGAATTGGGGTTGATCTGAGGTGTGAAGGTATATGAATTGGGGTTGATCTGAGGTGTGAAGGTGCAGGAATTGGGGTTGATCTGAGGTGTGAAGGTGTATGAATTGGGGTGATCTGAGGTGTGAAGGTGCAGGAATTGGGGGTGATCTGAGGTGTGAAGGTGTATGAATTGGGGTTGATCTGAGGGGTGAAGGTGTATGAATTGGGGTTGATCTGAGGTGTGAAGGTGTATGAATTGGGGTTGATCTGAGGTGTGAAGGTGTATGAATTGGGGTGATCTGAGGTGTGAAGGTGTATGAATTGGGGTGATCTGAGGTGTGAAGGTGTATGAATTGGGGTTGATCTGAGGTGTGAAGGTGTATGAATTGGTGGCGATCTGAGGTGTGAAGGTGTATGAATTGGGGTGATCTGAGGTGTGAAGGTGTATGAATTGGGGTTGATCTGAGGTGTGAAGGTGCAGGAATTGGGGTTGATCTGAGGTGTGAAGGTGTATGAATTGGGGGTGATCTGAGGTGTGAAGGTGTATGAATTGGGGTTGATCTGAGGTGTGAAGGTGCAGGAATTGGGGTGATCTGAGGTGTGAAGGTGCAGGAATTGGGGTGATCTGAGATGTGAAGGTGCAGGAATTGGGGTGATCTGAGATGTGAAGGTGCAGGAATTGGGGTGATCTGAGATGTGAAGGTGCAGGAATTGGGGTGATCTGAGGTGTGAAGGTGCAGGAATTGGGGGTGATCTGAGGTGTGAAGGTGCAGGAATTGGGGTGATCTGAGGTGTGAAGGTGCAGGAATTGGGGTGATCTGAGATGTGAAGGTGCAGGAATTGGGGTGATCTGAGGTGTGAAGGTGCAGGAATTGGGGTGATCTGAGGTGTGAAGGTGCAGGAATTGGGGTGATCTGAGGCGTGTAGGTGCAGGAATTGGGGTGATCTGAGGCGTGAAGGTGCAGGAATTGGGGTGATCTGAGATGTGAAGGTGCAGGAATTGGGGTGATCTGAGGGATGAAGGTGCAGGCATTGGAGGTGATCTGAGGGGTGAAGGTGCAGGAATTGGAGGTGATCTGAGGTGTGAAGGTGTATGAATTGGGGTGATCTGAGGTGTGAAGGTGTATGAATTGGGGTTGATCTGAGGTGTGAAAGTGTATGAATTGGGGTGATCTGAGGTGTGAAGGTGCAGGAATTGGGGGTGATCTGAGGTGTGAAGCTGTAGGAATTGGGGGTGATCTGAGGTGTGAAGGTCCAGGAATTGGGTGATCTGAGGTGTGAAGGTGCAGGAATTGGGTGATCTGAGGGGTGAAGGTGCAGGAATTGGGTTGATCTGAGGTGTGAAGGTGTATGAATTGGGGTGATCTGAGGTGTGAAGGTCCAGGAATTGGGTGATCTGAGGTGTGAAGGTGTATGAATTGGGGTTGATCTGAGGTGTGAAGGTGTAGGAATTGGGGTGGATCTGAGGTGTGAAGGTGTATGAATTGGGGTTGATCTGAGGTGTGAAGGTGCAGGAATTGGGGGTGATCTGAGGTGTGAAGGTGTATGAATTGGGGTGATCTGAGGTGTGAAGGTGTATGAATTGGGGTTGATCTGAGGTGTGAAGGTGTATGAATTGGGGTTGATCTGAGGTGTGAAGGTGTATGAATTGGGGGTGATCTGAGGTGTGAAGGTGTAGGAATTGGGGTTGATCTGAGGTGTGAAGGTGTATGAATTGGGGTGATCTGAGGTGTTAAGGTGCAGGAATTGGGGGTGATCTGAGGTGTGAAGGTGTATGAATTGGGGGTGATCTGAGGTGTGAAGGTGCAGGAATTGGGGGTGATCTGAGGTGTGAAGGTGTATGAATTGGGGTTGATTTGAGGTGTGAAGGTGTATGAATTGGGGTTGATCTGAGGTGTGAAGGTGTATGAATTGGGGTTGATCTGAGGTGTGAAGGTGTATGAATTGGGGTTGATCTGATGTGTGAAGGTGTATGAATTGGGGTTGATCTGATGTGTGAAGGTGTATGAATTGGGGTTGATCTGAGGTGTGAAGGTGTATGAATTGGGGTGATCTGAGGTGTGAAGGTGTATGAATTGGGGTGATCTGAGGTGTGAAGGTGTATGAATTGGGGTTGATCTGAGGTGTGAAGGTGTATGAATTGGTGGTGATCTGAGGTGTGAAGGTGTATGAATTGGGGTGATCTGAGGTGTGAAGGTGTATGAATTGGGGTTGATCTGAGGTGTGAAGGTGCAGGAATTGGGGGTGATCTGAGGTGTGAAGGTGTATGAATTGGGGTTGATCTGAGGTGTGAAGGTGCAGGAATTGGGGTGATCTGAGGTGTGAAGGTGCAGGAATTGGGGTGATCTGAGATGTGAAGGTGCAGGAATTGGGGTGATCTGAGATGTGAAGGTGCAGGAATTGGGGTGATCTGAGATGTGAAGGTGCAGGAATTGGGGTGATCTGAGATGTGAAGGTGCAGGAATTGGGGTGATCTGAGGTGTGAAGGTGCAGGAATTGGGGTTGATCTGAGGTGTGAAGGTGTATGAATTGGTGGTGATCTGAGGTGTGAAGGTGTATGAATTGGGGTGATCTGAGGTGTGAAGGTGTATGAATTGGGGGTGATCTGAGGTGTGAAGGTGTATGAATTGGGGTGATCTGAGGTGTGAAGGTGTATGAATTGGGGTGATCTGAGGTGTGAAGGTGTATGAATTGGGGTTGATCTGAGGTGTGAAGGTGTATGAATTGGGGTTGATCTGAGGCGTGAAGGTGTATGAATTGGGGTGATCTGAGGTGTGAAGGTGCAGGAATTGGGGGTGATCTGAGGTGTGAAGGTGTATGAATTGGGGTGATCTGAGGTGTGAAGGTGTATGAATTGGGGTTGATCTGAGGTGTGAATGTGTATGAATTGGGGTTGAGCTGAGGTGTGAAGGTGTATGAATTGGAATGATCTGAGGTGTGAAGGTGTATGAATTGGGGTGATCTGAGGTGTGAAGGTGTATGAATTGGGGTGATCTGAGGTGTGAAGGTGTATGAATTGGGGTGATCTGAGGTGTGAAGGTGTATGAATTGGGGTGATCTGAGGTGTGAAGGTGTATGAATTGGGGTGATCTGAGGTGTGAAGGTGTATGAATTGGGGTTGATCTGAGGTGTGAATGTGTATGAATTGGGGTTGATCTGAGGTGTGAAGGTGTATGAATTGGGGTGATCTGAGGTGTGAAGGTGTATGAATTGGGGTGATCTGAGGTGTGAAGGTGTATGAATTGGGGTTGATCTGAGGTGTGAAGGTGTATGAATTGGGGTGATCTGAGGTGTGAAGGTGTATGAATTGGGGTGATCTGAGGTGTGAAGGTCCAGGAATTGGGGTGATCTGAGGTGTGAAGGTGTATGAATTGGGGTGATCTGAGGTGTGAAGGTGCAGGAATTGGGGGTGATCTGAGGTGTGAAGGTGTAGGAATTGGGGTTGATCTGAGGTGTGAAGGTGTATGAATTGGGGTGATCTGAGGCGTGAAGGTGTATGAATTGGGGTGATCTGAGGTGTGAAGGTGCAGGAATTGGGATGATCTGAGGTGTGAAGGTGCAGGAATTGGGGTGATCAGAGGTGTGAAGGTGTATGAATTGGGGTTGATCTGAGGTGTGAATGTGTATGAATTGGGGTGATCTGAGGTGTGAAGGTGTATGAATTGGGGGTGATCTGAGGTGTGAAGGTGCAGGAATTGGGGTGATCTGAGGTGTGAAGGTGTATGAATTGGGGTGATCTGAGGTGTGAAGGTGTATGAATTGGGGTGGATCTGAGGTGTGAAGGTGTATGAATTGGGGGTGATCTGAGGTGTGAAGGTGTATGAATTGGGGGTGATCTGAGGTGTGAAGGTGTATGAATTGGGGTGATCTGAGGGGTGAAGGTGTATGAATTGGTGGTGATCTGAGGTGTGAAGGTGTATGAATTGGGGTGATCTGAGGTGTGAAGGTGTATGAATTGGGGTTGATCTGAGGTGTGAAGGTGTATGAATTGGGGGTGATCTGAGGTGTGAAGGTGTATGAATTGGGGGTGATCTGAGGTGTGAAGGTGTATGAATTGGGGTGATCTGAGGGGTGAAGGTGTATGAATTGGTGGTGATCTGAGGTGTGAAGGTGTATGAATTGGGGTTGATCTGAGGTGTGAAGGTGTATGAATTGGTGGTGATCTGAGGTGTGAAGGTGTATGAATTGGGGTGATCGGAGGGGTGAAGGTGTATGAATTGGGGTGATCTGAGGTGTGAAGGTGCAGGAATTGGGGGTGATCTGAGGTGTGAAGGTGTATGAATTGGGGTTGATCTGAGGTGTGAAGGTGTATGAATTGGGGTTGATCTGAGGTGTGAAGGTGCAGGAATTGGGGTGATCTGAGGTGTGAAGGTGTATGAATTGGGGTGATCTGAGGTGTGAAGGTGTATGAATTGGAGGTGATCTGAGGTGTGAAGGTGTATGAATTGGGGTTGATCTGATGTGTGAAGGTGTATGAATTGGGGTTGATCTGAGGTGTGAAGGTGCAGGAATTGGGGTTGATCTGAGGTGTGAAGGTATATGAATTGGGGTTGATCTGAGGTGTGAAGGTGTATGAATTGGGGTTGATCTGAGGTGTGAAGGTGTATGAATTGGGGTGATCTGAGGTGTGAAGGTGTATGAATTGGGGTTGATCTGAGGTGTGAAGGTGTATGAATTGGGGTTGATCTGAGGTGTGAAGGTGTATGAATTGGGGGTGATCTGAGATGTGAAGGTGTATGAATTGGGGTGATCTGAGGTGTGAAGGTGTATGAATTGGGTTGATCTGAGGTGTGAAGGTGTATGAATTGGGGGTGATCTGAGGTGTGAAGGTGCAGGAATTGGGGGTGATCTGAGGTGTGAAGGTGTATGAATTGGGGTGATCTGAGGTGTGAAGGTGTATGAATTGGGGTTGATCTGAGGTGTGAAGGTGTATGAATTGGGGTTGATCTGAGGTGTGAAGGTGTATGAATTGGGGTGATCTGAGGTGTGAAGGTGTATGAATTGGGGTGATCTGAGGTGTGAAGGTGCAGGAATTGGGGTTGATCTGAGGTGTGAAGGTGTATGAATTGGGGTGATCTGAGGTGTGAAGGTGCAGGAATTGGGGTTGATCTGAGGTGTGAAGGTGTATGAATTGGGGTGATCTGAGGTGTGAAGGTGTATGAATTGGGGTGATCTGAGGTGTGAAGGTGCAGGAATTGGGGTTGATCTGAGGTGTGAAGGTGTATGAATTGGGGTGATCTGAGGTGTGAAGGTGCAGGAATTGGGGTTGATCTGAGGTGTGAAGGTGCAGGAATTGGGGTGATCTGAGGTGTGAAGGTGTATGAATTGGGGTGATCTGAGGTGTGAAGGTGCAGAAATTGGGGTGATCTGAGGTGTGAAGGTGTATGAATTGGGGTGATCTGAGGTGTGAAGGTGTATGAATTGGGGGTGATCTGAGGTGTGAAGGTGTATGAATTGGGGTTGATCTGAGGTGTGAAGGTGTATGAATTGGGGGTGATCTGAGGTGTGAAGGTGCAGGAATTGGGGGTGATCTGAGGTGTGAAGGTGTATGAATTGGGGTTGATCTGAGGTGTGAAGGTGTATGAATTGGGGTGATCTGAGGTGTGAAGGTGTATGAATTGGGGTTGATCTGAGGTGTGAAGGTGTATGAATTGGGGGTGATCTGAGGTGTGAAGGTGTATGAATTGGGGTTGATCTGAGGTGTGAAGGTGTATGAATTGGGGTTGATCTGAGGTGTGAAGGTGTATGAATTGGGGGTGATCTGAGGTGTGAAGGTGCAGGAATTGGGGGTGATCTGAGGTGTGAAGGTGTATGAATTGGGGTGATCTGAGGTGTGAAGGTGCAGGAATTGGGGTGATCTGAGGTGTGAAGGTGTATGAATTGGGGTTGATCTGAGGTGTGAAGGTGTATGAATTGGGGTTGATCTGAGGTGTGAAGGTGTATGAATTGGGGTTGATCTGATGTGTGAAGGTGTATGAATTGGGGTTGATCTGATGTGTGAAGGTGTATGAATTGGGGTTGATCTGAGGTGTGAAGGTGTATGAATTGGGGTGAACTGAGGTGTGAAGGTGCAGGAATTGGGGTTGATCTGAGGTGTGAAGGTGTATGAATTGGGGGTGATCTGAGGTGTGAAGGTGTATGAATTGGGGTGATCTGAGGTGTGAAGGTGTATGAATTGGGGTGATCTGAGGTGTGAAGGTGTATGAATTGGGGTTGATCTGAGGTGTGAAGGTGTATGAATTGGTGGTGATCTGAGGTGTGAAGGTGTATGAATTGGGGTGATCTGAGGTGTGAAGGTGTATGAATTGGGGTGATCTGAGGTGTGAAGGTGTATGAATTGGGGTGATCTGAGGTGTGAAGGTGTATGAATTGGGGTTGATCTGAGGTGTGAAGGTGCAGGAATTGGGGTGATCTGAGGTGTGAAGGTGCAGGAATTGGGGGTGATCTGAGGTGTGAAGGTGTATGAATTGGGGTTGATCTGAGGTGTGAAGGTGCAGGAATTGGGGTGATCTGAGGGGTGAAGGTGTATGAATTGGGGTGATCTGAGGTGTGAAGGTGTATGAATTGGGGTGATCTAAGGTGTGAAGGTGTATGAATTGGGGTTGATCTGAGGTGTGAAGGTGTATGAATTGGGGTTGATCTGAGGTGTGAAGGTGTATGAATTGGGGTGATCTGAGGTGTGAAGGTGTATGAATTGGGGTGATCTGAGGTGTGAAGGTGCAGGAATTGGGGTGATCTGAGGTGTGAAGGTGTATGAATTGGGGGTGATCTGAGGTGTGAAGGTGTATGAATTGGGGTTGATCTGAGGTGTGAAGGTGTATGAATTGGGGGTGATCTGAGGTGTGAAGGTGCAGGAATTGGGGGTGATCTGAGGTGTGAAGGTGTATGAATTGGGGTGATCTGAGGTGTGAAGGTGTATGAATTGGGGTTGATCTGAGGTGTGAAGGTGTATGAATTGGGGTGATCTGAGGTGTGAAGGTGTATGAATTGGGGTGATCTGAGGTGTGAAGGTGTATGAATTGGGGTTGATCTGAGGTGTGAAGGTGTATGAATTGGGGTTGATCTGAGGTGTGAAGGTGTATGAATTGGGGGTGATCTGAGGTGTGAAGGTGTATGAATTGGGGGTGATCTGAGGTGTGAAGGTGTATGAATTGGGGTTGATCTGAGGTGTGAAGGTGTATGAATTGGGGGTGATCTGAGGTGTGAAGGTGCAGGAATTGGGGGTGATCTGAGGTGTGAAGGTGCAGGAATTGGGGTGATCTGAGGTGTGAAGGTGTATGAATTGGGGTTGATCTGAGGTGTGAAGGTGCAGGAATTGGGGTTGATCTGAGGAGTGAAGGTGTATGAATTGGGGTGATCTGAGGTGTGAAGGTGTATGAATTGGGGTGATCGGAGGTGTGAAGGTGTATGAATTGGGGTGATCTGAGGTGTGAAGGTGTATGAATTGGGGTTGATCTGAGGTGTGAAGGTGTATGAATTGGGGTTGATCTGAGGTGTGAAGGTGTATGAATTGGGGGTGATCTGAGGTGTGAAGGTGCAGGAATTGGGGTTGATCTGAGGTGTGAAGGTGTATGAATTGGGGGTGATCTGAGGTGTGAAGGTGCAGGAATTGGGGGTGATCTGAGGTGTGAAGGTGTATGAATTAGGGGTGATCTGAGGTGTGAAGGTGTATGAATTGGGGGTGATCTGAGGTGTGAAGGTGTATGAATTGGGGTTGATCTGAGGTGTGAAGGTGTATGAATTGGGGTTGATCTGAGGTGTGAAGGTGTATGAATTGGGGGTGATCTGAGGTGTGAAGGTGTATGAATTGGGGGTGATCTGAGGTGTGAAGGTGTATGAATTGGGGTGATCTGAGGTGTGAAGGTGTATGAATTGGGGTGATCTGAGGTGTGAAGGTGTATGAATTGGGGTGATCTGAGGTGTGAAGGTGTATGAATTGGGGTTGATCTGAGGTGTGAAGGTGTATGAATTGGGGGTGATCTGAGGTGTGAAGGTGTATGAATTGGGGGTGATCTGAGGTGTGAAGGTCCAGGAATTGGGGTTGATCTGAGGTGTGAAGGTGTATGAATTGGGGTGATCTGAGGTGTGAAGGTGCAGGAATTGGGGGTGATCTGAGGTGTGAAGGTGTATGAATTGGGGTGATCTGAGGTGTGAAGGTGTATGAATTGGGGGTGATCTGAGGTGTGAAGGTGTATGAATTGGGGGTGATCTGAGGTGTGAAGGTGTATGAATTGGGGGTGATCTGAGGTGTGAAGGTGTATGAATTGGGGTTGATCTGAGGTGTGAAGGTGTATGAATTGGGGTTGATCTGAAGTGTGAAGGTGTATGAATTGGGGTTGATCTGAGGTGTGAAGGTGCAGGATGTTAATTTCTCACTACTAAAGTCGTTTACAGCATTTACTTTATAAAAATCCTTTTGGTGATTGAGATTGTGAAGTTGACTTTTTTTGTTATAAAATCGGCTCAATTTCTTTGAAAACAATTTTCGGCACACTGCTCACCTCCTGGCCTATAAGTTTTTATTAAAGATGGAAAATGGGCTGTGGAGCAAGACCCGCTGTCGCCCAAAACTATTTTCTCATTTTCAATAATCAAAGAAGGGAAGGAAAAAAGGATGGAAAAGGTAAGAGGAGAGAAGGGGGGGGGGTAAGGCTGGGGGAGGGGGGGTAAGGCTGGGGGAGGGGGGGTAAGGCTGGGGGGGGGTAAGGCTGGGGGGGGGGTAAGGCTGGGGGGGGGGTGAAATGGCGTTGGTTCAGGATAACTATGGTGAACGGCTCCAGAACTTATCTGTGACATTAAGTCCCAAGAAGGGCAGTACCCTCTGCGGAAACGACAATCTGGTTCCATAGTCCCCAAGTTTTCGAGTATTTTTCCTGTTGGTGTTGTGTAGTGAGTATTCGATCTTCCATCTCATTTGGAATGGAGTTTTTATAGAGTTTGGCTCAGATGGAGGAGACATGTAGCAGGAAGGATCACCAGGAACCTTGTATTCCGTAAATGTTTGCGTGGTTTATCTGTCTCCCAGAAGTGGAACAATTTAGGGCACAACCAAAATATGTGAAGTGGTGTTCCTCCATCCCCCTGGCATCTCCATCATTGGTCAGTAGTTGTAGGGTGAGGTACCACCTTGTTAACAGTTTATAGTTGGTCTCTTTGATTTTCGTACAAAGCGATGATTTGAAGGAAAATCTGAGGACATGTTGTATCTGAGCAGATGTAAATGTACGCCCCAGCTTACTTTCCCATTTGTTCAGGAACGGTAAGTGAGGTTGTTCAGCCGGACAGTTGAAGAGGGCCGATGTTTTGGATAGAGCCTGTGGAAGGGAACCCTCTTTGGAACAGAATGCTTCAAAGGTCGTCAGGGGACGATTAAATCCCCGTGGATTAGGCAAAGTATTGAGAAAGTGTTGTCATTGTAGCGCTGTCCACAAGGAAAGTTTGAAGGCCTCATTAGCACTACTGTGGAAGACCATTGGCCTCCCGTTAGGAAGTGGGATGCCTGGACCCTACCTGTTTGGCTTAGGGTCCAAAACATTTGGGGTTCCAGACCAGGGAGGAACCACGGTTTTTCTATGATAGGGAGCAATGGGGAATCAGGGAAGAAAGCCGGTTCTGTGTGCTGACCTGGGAGTATATGCGGAGTGTCGTACCCATTATGGGGTGTGACTTCAGCACAGGCGGTGGTCGGTCATGGCACCACAGAACCCCTGGCAGCAGAATGTCAGTCTGGGCCTGTTCCAGTTGTGCCCACAATTTAGAGCAACGATGCCAACATTTATTAATTTTAAGCTACTGCCACAGGGGCCTAACTTCTCATATAAAATAAGGAACTGTTCTGTATTTATCATAGATTAAATAAAACATCTCACTGATCAAACTGCAACAAGCTTTTATCCCCACTTACATTGCGATTTATGACTGATCTCTGCCATGCGCATGCTCGGTTTAATGCGATAATAACTTCATCTAACGATTATTTACTAACTTGGATGTTGTTATTGGCAAAGAATATGAAATCTCTGAAATGATGTGAGATCTAACGTTAAAAACACTTGATCTTACCGGATCTAAGAAATTGCTTCCAAAATAGCTAACTGTTTGGTCAATTTTTTGATAAGGTGGGGCTGATGACGGGTTAGCCCCCCCCCAGCAAATAACTGTTAACCACTTGCCGACCACCTAACGCAGATATACTGCGGCAGAATGGCACGGGCAGGCAAAATCACGTACCCGTACGTGATCTGCCTCCCGCGAGCGGGGGGTCCAATCAGACCCCCCCCCCCCCGGTGCCAGCGGCGGTCGGCATTTCACTGGGAGCGTCGGGAGGCGAGGGGGAGACCATCCGATCGTGGCCCCCCCCTCGCGATCGCTCCCAGCCAATGGGAATCCTCCTCTGCCTTTGTGTAGTACAGAGAGGCAGAGGATGTGATGTCATCTCTCCTCGGCCCGGCAGTTTCCGTCCCAGCGCCGAGGAGAGAAGACATGTCAGTGAGTGCACCAACACTCACACAGTAGAACATGCCAGGCATACCTTACACCCCCGATCGCCCCTCCCCCCCCCCCCCCCCCCCCCCGTCACAAACTGACACCAGCAGTATTTTTTTTTTTTTTTTTTTTCTGATTACTGCATGGTGTCAGTTTGTGACAGTTACTGTGGTAGGGCAGTGAGTATTACCCCCCTTTAGGTCTAGGGTACCCCCCTAACCCCCCTAATAAAGTTTTAACCCCTTGATCACCCCCTGTCACCAGTGTCGCTAAGCGATCATTTTTCTGATCGCTGTATTAGTGACGCTGGTGACGGTAGTTAGTGAGGTAAATATTTAGGTTCGCCGTCAGCGTTTTATAGTGACAGGGACCCCCATATACTACCTAATAAATGTTTTAACCCCTTGATTGCCCCCTAGTTAACCCTTTCACCACTGATCACCGCATAACTGTTACGGGTGACGCTGGTTAGTTTGTTAATTTTATTTTAGTGTCAGGGCACCCGCCGTTTATTACCGAATAAAGGTTTAGCCCCCTGATCGCCTGGCGGTGATATGCGTCGCCCCAGGCAGCGTCAAATTAGCGCCAGTACCGCTAACACCCACACACGTACCATACACCTCCCTTAGTGGTATAGTATCTGAATGGATCAATATCTGATCCAATCAGATCTATACTAGCGTCCCCAGCAGTTTAGGGTTCCCGAAAACGCAGTGTTAGCGGGATCAGCCCAGATACCTGCTAGCACCTGCATTTTGCCCCTCTGCCCGGCCCAGCCCAGCCCACCCAAGTGCAGTATCGATCGATCACTGTCACTTACAAAACACTAAACGCATAACTGCAGCGTTCGCAGAGTCAGGCCTGATCCCTGCGATCGCTAACAGTTTTTTTGTAGCGTTTTGGTGAACTGGCAAGCGCCAGCGGCCTAGTACACCCCGGTCGTAGTCAAACCAGCACTGCAGTAACACTTGGTGACGTGGCGAGTCCCATATGTGCAGTTCAAGCTGGTGAGGTGGCAAGCACAAGTAGTGTCCCGCTGCCACCAAGAAGACAAACACAGGCCTGTCGTGCCCATAGTGCCCTTCCTGCTGCATTCGCCAATCCTAATTGGGAACCCACCACTTCTGCAGCGCCCGTACTTCCCCCATTCACATCCCCAACCAAATGCAGTCGGCTGCATGAGAGGCATTTTCTTTATGTCCTCCCGAGTACCCCTACCCAGCGAACCCCCCAAAAAAAGATGTCGTGTCTGCAGCAAGCGCGGATATAGGCGTGACACCCGCTATTATTGTCCCTCCTGTCCTGACAATCCTGGTCTTTGCATTGGTGAATGTTTTGAACGCTACCATTCACTAGTTGAGTATTAGCGTAGGGTACAGCATTGCACAGACTAGGCACACATTCACAGGGTCTCCCAAGATGCCATCGCATTCTGAGAGACCCGAACCTGGAACCGGTTACAGTTATAAAAGTTAGTTACAAAAAAAGTGTAAAAAAAAAAAAATATATAAAATAAAAAAAAAATAGTTGTCGTTTTATTGTTCTCTCTCTCTCTCTATTCTCTCTCTATTGTTCTGCTCTTTTTTACTGTATTCTATTCTGCAATGTTTTATTGTTATTATGTTTTATCATGTTTGCTTTTCAGGTATGCAATTTTTTATACTTTACCGTTTACTGTGCTTTATTGTTAACCATTTTTTTGTCTTCAGGTACGCCATTCACGACTTTGAGTGGTTATACCAGAATGATGCCTGCAGGTTTAGGTATCATCTTGGTATCATTCTTTTCAGCCAGCGGTCGGCTTTCATGTAAAAGCAATCCTAGCGGCTAATTAGCCTCTAGACTGCTTTTACAAGCCGTGGGAGGGAATGCCCCCCCCCCCCCAACGTCTTCCGCGTTTTTCTCTGGCTCTCCTGTCTCAACAGGGAACCTGAGAATGCAGCCGGTGATTCAGCCAGCTGACCATAGAGCTGATCAGAGACCAGAGTGGCTCCAAACATCTCTATGGCCTAAGAAACCGGAAGCTACGAGCATTTTATGACTTAGATTTCGCCGGATGTAAACAGCACCATTGGGAAATTGGGAAAGCATTTTATCACACCGATCTTGGTGTGGTCAGATGCTTTGAGGCAGAGGAGAGATCTAGGGTCTAATAGACCCCAATTTTTTCAAAAAAAGAGTACCTGTCACTACCTATTGCTATCATAGGGGATATTTACATTCCCTGAGATAATAAAAATGATTTTAAAAAAAAAATGAAAGGAACAGTTTAAAAATAAGATAAAAAAATAATAATAATAAAAAAAAAAAAAAAAAAAAAAAAAAAGCACCCCTGTCCCCCCTGCTCTCGCGCTAAGGCGAACGCAAGCGTCGGTCTGGCGTCAAATGTAAACAGCAATTGCACCATGCATGTAAGGTATCACCGCGAAGGCCAGATCGAGGGCAGTAATTTTAGCAGTAGACCTCCTCTGTAAATCTAAAGTGGTAACCTGTAAAGGCTTTTAAACATGTATTTAGTTTGTCGCCACTGCATGTTTGTGCGCAATTTTAAAGCATGTCATGTTTGGTATCCATGTACTCGGCCTAAGATCATCTTTTTTATTTCATCAAACATTTGGGCAATATAGTGTGTTTTAGTGCATTAAAATGTAAAAAAGTGTGTTTTTTCCCCAAAAAATGCGTTTGAAAAATCGCTGCGCAAATACTGTGTGAAAAAAAAAAATGAAACACCCACCATTTTAATCTGTAGGGCATTTGCTTTAAAAAAATATATAATGTTTGGGGGTTCAAAGTAATTTTCTTGCAAAAAAAAATAATTATTTCATGTAAACAAAAAGTGTCAGAAAGGGCTTTGTCTTCAAGTGCTTAGAAGAGTGGGTGATGTGTGACATAAGCTTCTAAATGTTGTGCATAAAATGCCAGGACAGTTCAAAACCCCCCCAAATGACCCCATTTTGGAAAGTAGACACCCCAAGCTATTTGCTGAGAGGCATGTCGAGTCCATGGAATATTTTATGTTGTGGGACACATTTTTTTTTTTTTTTTCTCTCTTATTTTGCACAAAGTTGTCACTAAATGATATATTGCTCAAACATGCCATGGGAATATGTGAAATTACACCCCAAAATACATTCTGCTGCTTCTCCTGAGTACGGGGATACCACATGTGTGGGACTTTTTGGGAGCCTAGCCGCGTACGGGACCCCGAAAACCAAGCACCGCCTTCAGGCTTTCTAAGGGTGTAAATTTTTGATTTCACTCTTCACTGCCTATCACAGTTTCGGAGGCCATGGAATGCCCAGGTGGCACAAAACCCCCCCAAATGACCCCATTTTGGAAAGTAGACACCCCAAGCTATTTGCTGAGAGGTATAGTGAGTATTTTGCAGACCTCACTTTTTGTCACAAAGTTTTGAAAATTGAAAAAAGAAAACAATTTTTTTTTTCTCGTCTTTCTTTATTTTCAAAAACAAATGAGGTCTGCAAAATACTCACCATGCCTCTCAGCAAATAGCTTGGGGTGTCTACTTTCCAAAATGGGGTCATTTGAGGGGTTTGTGCCACCTGGGCATTTCATGGCCTCCGAAACTGTGATAGGCAGTGAGGAGTAAAATCAAAAATTTACGCCCTTAGAAACCCTGAAGGCGGTGCTTGGTTTTCGGGGCCCCGTACGCGGCTAGGCTCCCAAAAAGTCCCACACATGTGGTATCCCCGTACTCAGGAGAAGCAGCTAAATGTATTTTGGGGTGCAATTCCACATATGCCCATGGCCTGTGTGAGCAATATATCATTTAGTGACAACTTTGTGCAAAAAAAAAAAAAAAAATTTGTCACTTTCCCGCAACTTGTGCCAAAATATAAAACATTCCATGGACTCGACATGCCTCTCAGCAAATAACTTGGGGTGTCTACTTTCCAAAATGGGGTCATTTGAAGGGGGTTTTATGTCATCTGGGCATTCCACGGCCTCCAAAACTGTGATAGGCAGTGAAGAGTGAAATCAAAAATTTACACCCTTAGAAATCCTGAAGGCGGTGCTTGGTTTTCGGGGCCCCCAGCAGAATCAGTGGGATCACTGAGTCTTACTTGCCACCAGGTGCCCCCAGCAGAGTCCCTTCTTACATCAGGTGCCCCAGCAGAGTCCCTTCTTACATCAGGTGCCCCCCAGCAGAGTCCCTTCTTACATCAGGTGCCCCCCAGCAGAGTCCCTTCTTACATCAGGTGCCCCCCAGCAGAGTCCCTTCTTACATCAGGTGCCCCCCAGCAGAGTCCCTTCTTACATCAGGTGCCCCCCAGCAGAGTCCCTTCTTACATCAGGTGCCCCCCAGCAGAGTCCCTTCTTACATCAGGTGCCCCCCAGCAGAGTCCCTTCTTACATCAGGTGCCCCCCAGCAGAGTCCCTTCTTACATCAGGTGCCCCCCAGCAGAGTCCCTTCTTACATCAGGTGCCCCCAGCAGAGTCCCTTCTTACATCAGGTGCCCCCAGCAGAGTCCCTTCTTACATCAGGTGCCCCCAGCAGATTCCCTTCTTACATCAGGTGCCCCCAGCAGAGTCCCTTCTTACATCAGGTGCCCCCAGCAGAGTCCCTTCTTACATCAGGTGCCCCCAGCAGAGTCTCTTCTTACATCAGGTGCCCCCCAGCAGAGTCCCTTCTTACATCAGGTGCCCCCCAGCAGAGTCCCTTCTTACATCAGGTGCCCCCCAGCAGAGTCCCTTCTTACATCAGGTGCCCCCCAGCAGAGTCCCTTCTTACATCAGGTGCCCCCCAGCAGAGTCCCTTCTTACATCAGGTGCCCCCCAGCAGAGTCCCTTCTTACATCAGGTGCCCCCCAGCAGAGTCCCTTCTTACATCAGGTGCCCCCAGCAGAGTCTCTTCTTACATCAGGTGCCCCCCAGCAGAGTCCCTTCTTACATCAGGTGCCCCCCAGCAGAGTCCCTTCTTACATCAGGTGCCCCCCAGCAGAGTCCCTTCTTACATCAGGTGCCCCCCAGCAGAGTCCCTTCTTACATCAGGTGCCCCCCAGCAGAGTCCCTTCTTACATCAGGTGCCCCCCAGCAGAGTCCCTTCTTACATCAGGTGCCCCCCAGCAGAGTCCCTTCTTACATCAGGTGCCCCCCAGCAGAGTCCCTTCTTACATCAGGTGCCCCCCAGCAGAGTCCCTTCTTACATCAGGTGCCCCCCAGCAGAGTCCCTTCTTACATCAGGTGCCCCCCAGCAGAGTCCCTTCTTACATCAGGTGCCCCCCAGCAGAGTCCCTTCTTACATCAGGTGCCCCCCAGCAGAGTCCCTTCTTACATCAGGTGCCCCCCAGCAAGAAAGAAAGAATCAGTGGGATCACTGAGTCTTACTTGCTTACTTGAAGGGACTCTGCTGGGGGGCACCTGATGTAAGAAGGGACTCTGCTGGGGGGCACCTGATGTAAGAAGGAACTCTGCTGGGGGGCACCTGATGTAAGAAGGGACTCTGCTGTGGGCACCTGATGTAAGAAGGGACTCTGCTGGGGGCACCTGATGTAAAAAGAGACTCTGTTGGGGGCACCTGATGTAAGAAGAGACTCTGCTGGGGGCACCTGATGTAAGAAGGGACTCTGCTGGGGGCACCTGATGTAAGAAGGGACTCTGCTGTGGGCACCTGATGTAAGAAGAGACTCTGATGGGGGGCACCTGATGTAAGAAGGGACTCTGCTGGGGGGCACCTGATGTAAGAAGGGACTCTGCTGGGGGCACCTGATGTAAGAAGGGACTCTGCTGGGGGCAGATGATCTAAGAAGGGACTCTGCTGGGGGCACCTGATGTAAGAAGGGACTCTGCTGGGGGCACCTGATGTAAGAAGGGACTCTGCTGGGGGCACCTGATGTAAGAAGGGACTCTGCTGGGGGCACCTGATGTAAGAAGGGACTCTGCTGGGGGGCACCTAATGAATGAATGAATGAAAAATTTATAGAGCACTGCAAATGCGAACTGAATCGCCTCAAGGCCCTAATGCGTTGGTGTTGACAGCTTCTAGAAGAGGAAGGTGTTGAGTTTTTTCCTGGTGGTTTTCCTCCATGTGGATGTGGGTCGGAAGTGCGTTCCATAGTCGAGGTCCTTGGACTGCAAACCTTCGTTCTCCCTTTGCTTTGTAGCGGGATTTGGGAATGAGGAGGAGGTTTTGGTGAGACGATCGAAGATTGCGATTGGGTGTGTAGTGTTTTATTTTTTCTCGGAGGTATTGAGGGGCGTTTCCTTGTATACATTTGTGGGTGAGGCAGAGAGTCTTGAATGTGATCCGATTCCAGTGTAGTCTCCTCAGGGATGCGGAGATTGACTCCCAGGGTTTTTTTCCTGTTAACAGTCTTGCCGCCAGCTAGCAGTCAGGAGACAGGGGATCTCACCCCGGGGTCAGGGGGCCCCAGATGGCAGTCAGGAGACAGGGGGTCTCACCCCGGGGTCAGGGGGCCCCAGCTGGCAGTCAGGAGACAGGGGGTCTCACCCCGGGGTCAGGGGGCCCCAGCTAGCAGTCAGGAGACAGGGGGTCTCACCCCGGGGTCAGGGGGCCCAGCTAGCAGTCAGGAGACAGGGGGTCTCACCCCGGGGTCAGGGGGCCCAGCTAGCAGTCAGGAGACAGGGGGTCTCACCCCGGGGTCAGGGGGCCCAGCTAGCAGTCAGGAGACAGGGGGTCTCACCCCGGGGTCAGGGGGCCCTAGCTGGCAGTCAGGAGACAGGGGGTCTCACCCCGGGGTCAGGGGGCCCAGCTAGCAGTCAGGAGACAGGGGGTCTCACCCCGGGGTCAGGGGGCCCCAGCTGGCAGTCAGGAGACAGGGGGTCTCACCCCGGGGTCAGGGGGCCCCAGCTAGCAGTCAGGAGACAGGGGGTCTCACCCCGGGGTCAGGGGGCCCCAGCTGGCAGTCAGGAGACAGGGGGTCTCACCCCGGGGTCAGGGGGCCCCAGCTGGCAGTCAGGAGACAGGGGGTCTCACCCCGGGGTCAGGGGGCCCCAGCTGGCAGTCAGGAGACAGGGGGTCTCACCCCGGGGTCAGGGGGCCCCAGCTAGCAGTCAGGAGACAGGGGGTCTCACTCCGGGGTCAGGGGGCCCCAGCTGGCAGTCAGGAGACAGGGGATCTCACCCCGGGGTCAGGGGGCCCCAGCTAGCAGTCAGGAGACAGGGGGTCTCACCCCGGGATCAGGGGGCCCCAGCTGGCAGTCAGGAGACAGGGGGTCTCACCCCGGGGTCAGGGGGCCCCAGCTAGCAGTCAGGAGACAGGGGGTCTCACCCCGGGGTCAGGGGGCCCCAGCTAGCAGTCAGGAGGTGGAAGGTCTCACCCCGGGGTCAGGGGGCCCCAGTTAGCAGTCAGGAGACAGGGGGTCTCACCCCGGGGTCAGGGGGCCCCAGCTAGCAGTCAGGAGACAGGGGGTCTCACCCCGGGGTCAGGGGGCCCCAGCTAGCAGTCAGGAGACAGGGGGTCTCACCCCGGGGTCAGGGGGCCCCAGCTAGCAGTCAGGAGACAGGGGGTCTCATCCCGGGGTCAGGGGGCCCCAGCTAGCAGTCAGGAGACAGGGGGTCTCACCCCGGGGTCAGGGGGCCCCAGCTAGCAGTCAGGAGACAGGGGTCTCATCCCGGGGTCAGGGGGCCCCAGCTAGCAGTCAGGAGACAGGGGGTCTCACCCCGGGGTCAGGGGGCCCCAGCTAGCAGTCAGGAGACAGGGGGTCTCACACCGGGGTCAGGGGGCCCCAGCTAGCAGTCAGGAGACAGGGGGTCTCACCCCGGGGTCAGGGGGCCCCAGCTAGCAGTCAGGAGGTGGAAGGTCTCACCCTGGGGTCAGGGGGCCCCAGATGGCAGTCAGGAGACAGGGGGTCTCACCCCGGGGTCAGGGGGCCCCAGCTAGCAGTCAGGAGACAGGGGGTCTCACACCGGGGTCAGGGGGCCCCAGCTAGCAGTCAGGAGACAGGGGGTCTCACCCCGGGGTCAGGGGGCCCCAGCTAGCAGTCAGGAGGTGGAAGGTCTCACCCTGGGGTCAGGGGGCCCCAGCTAGCAGTCAGGAGAGAGGGGGTCTCACCCCGGGGTCAGGGGGCCCCAGCTAGCAGTCAGGAGACAGGGGGTCTCACCCCGGGGTCAGGGGGCCCCAGCTAGCAGTCAGGAGACAGGGGGTCTCACCCCGGGGTCAGGGGGCCCCAGCTAGCAGTCAGGAGAGAGGGGGTCTCACCCCGGGGTCAGGGGGCCCCAGCTAGCAGTCAGGAGACAGGGGGTCTCACCCCGGGGTCAGGGGGCCCCAGCTGGCAGTCAGGAGACAGGGGGTCTCACCCCGGGGTCAGGGGGCCCCAGCTGGCAGTCAGGAGACAGGGGGTCTCACCCCGGGGTCAGGGGGCCCCAGCTGGCAGTCAGGAGACAGGGGGTCTCACCCCGGGGTCAGGGGGCCCCAGCTGGCAGTCAGGAGACAGGGGGTCTCACCCCGGGGTCAGGGGGCCCCAGCTAGCAGTCAGGAGACAGGGGGTCTCACCCCGGGGTCAGGGGGCCCCAGCTAGCAGTCAGGAGACAGGGGGTCTCACCCCGGGGTCAGGGGGCCCCAGCTAGCAGTCAGGAGGTGGAAGGTCTCACCCCGGGGTCAGGGGGCCCCAGCTAGCAGTCAGGAGACAGGGGGTCTCACCCCGGGGTCAGGGGGCCCCAGTTAGCAGTCAGGAGACAGGGGGTCTCACCCCGGGGTCAGGGGGCCCCAGCTAGCAGTCAGGAGACAGGGGGTCTCATCCCGGGGTCAGGGGGCCCCAGCTAGCAGTCAGGAGACAGGGGGTCTCACCCCGGGGTCAGGGGGCCCCAGCTAGCAGTCAGGAGACAGGGGGTCTCACCCCGGGGTCAGGGGGCCCCAGCTAGCAGTCAGGAGACAGGGGGTCTCATCCCGGGGTCAGGGGGCCCCAGCTAGCAGTCAGGAGACAGGGGGTCTCACCCCGGGGTCAGGGGGCCCCAGCTAGCAGTCAGGAGACAGGGGTCTCATCCCGGGGTCAGGGGGCCCCAGCTAGCAGTCAGGAGACAGGGGGTCTCACCCCGGGGTCAGGGGGCCCCAGCTAGCAGTCAGGAGACAGGGGGTCTCACACCGGGGTCAGGGGGCCCCAGCTAGCAGTCAGGAGACAGGGGGTCTCACCCCGGGGTCAGGGGGCCCCAGCTAGCAGTCAGGAGGTGGAAGGTCTCACCCTGGGGTCAGGGGGCCCCAGATGGCAGTCAGGAGACAGGGGGTCTCACCCCGGGGTCAGGGGGCCCCAACTAGCAGTCAGGAGACAGGGGGTCTCACCCCGGGGTCAGGGGGCCCCAACTAGCAGTCAGGAGACAGGGGGTCTCACCCCGGGGTCAGGGGGCCCCAGCTAGCAGTCAGGAGGTGGAAGGTCTCACTCAGGCGTCAGGGGGCCCCAGATAGCAGTCAGGAGACAGGGGGTCTCACTCCGGGGTCAGGGGGCCCCAGCTAGCAGTCAGGAGACAGGGGGTCTCACCCCGGGGTCAGGGGGCCCCAACTAGCAGTCAGGAGACAGGGGGTCTCACCCCGGGGTCAGGGGGCCCCAGCTAGCAGTCAGGAGACAGGGGGTCTCACCCCGGGGTCAGGGGGCCCCAGCTAGCAGTCAGGAGACAGGGGGTCTCACCCCGGGATCAGGGGGCCCCAGATGGCAGTCAGGAGACAGGGGGTCTCACCCCGGGGTCA
Source organism: Lithobates clamitans (assembly GCA_037952925.1). Taxonomy (NCBI): domain Eukaryota; kingdom Metazoa; phylum Chordata; class Amphibia; order Anura; family Ranidae; genus Lithobates; species Lithobates clamitans. The sequence goes on along the minus strand of JBBGZY010003436.1, from coordinate 36,300 downwards.
GGGGGCCCCAGCTGGCAGTCAGGAGACAGGGGGTCTCACCCCGGGGTCAGGGGGCCCCAGATGGCAGTCAGGAGACAGGGGGTCTCACCCCGGGGTCAGGGGGCCCCAGCTAGCAGTCAGGAGACAGGGGGTCTCACCCCGGGGTCAGGGGGCCCCAGCTAGCAGTCAGGAGACAGGGGGTCTCACCCCGGGGTCAGGGGGCCCAGCTAGCAGTCAGGAGACAGGGGGTCTCACCCCGGGGTCAGGGGGCCCCAGCTAGCAGTCAGGAGACAGGGGGTCTCACCCCGGGGTCAGGGGGCCCAGCTAGCAGTCAGGAGACAGGGGGTCTCACCCCGGGGTCAGGGGGCCCAGCTAGCAGTCAGGAGACAGGGGGTCTCACCCCGGGGTCAGGGGGCCCAGCTAGCAGTCAGGAGACAGGGGGTCTCACCCCGGGGTCAGGGGGCCCCAGCTGGCAGTCAGGAGACAGGGGGTCTCACCCCGGGGTCAGGGGGCCCCAGCTAGCAGTCAGGAGACAGGGGGTCTCACTCCGGGGTCAGGGGGCCCCAGCTAGCAGTCAGGAGGTGGAAGGTCTCACCCCGGGGTCAGGGGGCCCCAGTTAGCAGTCAGGAGACAGGGGGTCTCACCCCGGGGTCAGGGGGCCCCAGCTAGCAGTCAGGAGACAGGGGGTCTCACCCCGGGGTCAGGGGGCCCCAGTTAGCAGTCAGGAGACAGGGGGTCTCACCCCGGGGTCAGGGGGCCCCAGCTGGCAGTCAGGAGACAGGGGGTCTCACCCCGGGGTCAGGGGGCCCCAGCTAGCAGTCAGGAGACAGGGGGTCTCACCCCGGGGTCAGGGGGCCCCAGCTAGCAGTCAGGAGGTGGAAGGTCTCACCCCGGGGTCAGGGGGCCCCAGTTAGCAGTCAGGAGACAGGGGGTCTCACCCCGGGGTCAGGGGGCCCCAGCTAGCAGTCAGGAGACAGGGGGTCTCACCCCGGGGTCAGGGGGCCCCAGCTAGCAGTCAGGAGGTGGAAGGTCTCACCCCGGGGTCAGGGGGCCCCAGCTAGCAGTCAGGAGACAGGGGGTCTCACCCCGGGGTCAGGGGGCCCCAGCTAGCAGTCAGGAGACAGGGGGTCTCACCCCGGGGTCAGGGGGCCCCAGCTAGCAGTCAGGAGGTGGAAGGTCTCACCCCGGGGTCAGGGGGCCCCAGCTAGCAGTCAGGAGACAGGGGGTCTCATCCCGGGGTCAGGGGGCCCCAGCTAGCAGTCAGGAGACAGGGGGTCTCACCCCGGGGTCAGGGGGCCCCAGCTAGCAGTCAGGAGACAGGGGGTCTCACACCGGGGTCAGGGGGCCCCAGCTAGCAGTCAGGAGACAGGGGGTCTCACCCCGGGGTCAGGGGGCCCCAGCTAGCAGTCAGGAGGTGGAAGGTCTCACCCTGGGGTCAGGGGGCCCCAGATGGCAGTCAGGAGACAGGGGGTCTCACCCCGGGGTCAGGGGGCCCCAGCTAGCAGTCAGGAGAGAGGGGGTCTCACCCCGGGGTCAGGGGGCCCCAGCTAGCAGTCAGGAGACAGGGGGTCTCACCCCGGGGTCAGGGGGCCCCAGCTAGCAGTCAGGAGACAGGGGGTCTCACCCCGGGGTCAGGGGGCCCCAGCTAGCAGTCAGGAGAGAGGGGGTCTCACCCCGGGGTCAGGGGGCCCCAGCTAGCAGTCAGGAGACAGGGGGTCTCACCCCGGGGTCAGGGGGCCCCAGCTGGCAGTCAGGAGACAGGGGGTCTCACCCCGGGGTCAGGGGGCCCCAGCTAGCAGTCAGGAGACAGGGGGTCTCACCCCGGGGTCAGGGGGCCCCAGCTGGCAGTCAGGAGACAGGGGGTCTCACCCCGGGGTCAGGGGGCCCCAGCTGGCAGTCAGGAGACAGGGGGTCTCACCCCGGGGTCAGGGGGCCCCAGCTAGCAGTCAGGAGACAGGGGGTCTCACCCCGGGGTCAGGGGGCCCCAGCTAGCAGTCAGGAGACAGGGGGTCTCACCCCGGGGTCAGGGGGCCCCAGCTAGCAGTCAGGAGGTGGAAGGTCTCACCCCGGGGTCAGGGGGCCCCAGCTAGCAGTCAGGAGACAGGGGGTCTCACCCCGGGGTCAGGGGGCCCCAGTTAGCAGTCAGGAGACAGGGGGTCTCACCCCGGGGTCAGGGGGCCCCAGCTAGCAGTCAGGAGACAGGGGGTCTCATCCCGGGGTCAGGGGGCCCCAGCTAGCAGTCAGGAGATAGGGGGTCTCACCCCGGGGTCAGGGGGCCCCAGCTAGCAGTCAGGAGACAGGGGGTCTCACCCCGGGGTCAGGGGGCCCCAGCTAGCAGTCAGGAGACAGGGGGTCTCATCCCGGGGTCAGGGGGCCCCAGCTAGCAGTCAGGAGACAGGGGGTCTCACCCCGGGGTCAGGGGGCCCCAGCTAGCAGTCAGGAGACAGGGGTCTCATCCCGGGGTCAGGGGGCCCCAGCTAGCAGTCAGGAGACAGGGGTCTCATCCCGGGGTCAGGGGGCCCCAGCTAGCAGTCAGGAGACAGGGGGTCTCACCCCGGGGTCAGGGGGCCCCAGCTAGCAGTCAGGAGACAGGGGGTCTCACACCGGGGTCAGGGGGCCCCAGCTAGCAGTCAGGAGACAGGGGGTCTCACCCCGGGGTCAGGGGGCCCCAGCTAGCAGTCAGGAGGTGGAAGGTCTCACCCTGGGGTCAGGGGGCCCCAGATGGCAGTCAGGAGACAGGGGGTCTCACCCCGGGGTCAGGGGGCCCCAACTAGCAGTCAGGAAACAGGGGGTCTCACCCCGGGGTCAGGGGGCCCCAGCTAGCAGTCAGGAGACAGGGGGTCTCACCCCGGGGTCAGGGGGCCCCAACTAGCAGTCAGGAGACAGGGGGTCTCACCCCGGGGTCAGGGGGCCCCAGCTAGCAGTCAGGAGTCAGGGGGTCTCACCCCGGGGTCAGGGGGCCCCAGCTGGCAGTCAGGAGACAGGGGGTCTCACCCCGGGGTCAGGGGCCCCAGATAGCAGTCAGGAGTCAGGGGGTCTCACCCCGGGGTCAGGGGGCCCCAGCTAGCAGTCAGGAGGTGGAAGGTCTCACCCCGGGGTCAGGGGGCCCCAGATGGCAGTCAGGAGACAGGGGGTCTCACCCCGGGGTCAGGGGGCCCCAACTAGCAGTCAGGAGACAGGGGGTCTCACCCCGGGGTCAGGGGGCCCCAACTAGCAGTCAGGAGACAGGGGGTCTCACCCCGGGGTCAGGGGGCCCCAGCTAGCAGTCAGGAGGTGGAAGGTCTCACTCAGGCGTCAGGGGGCCCCAGATAGCAGTCAGGAGACAGGGGGTCTCACTCCGGGGTCAGGGGGCCCCAGCTAGCAGTCAGGAGACAGGGGGTCTCACCCCGGGGTCAGGGGGCCCCAACTAGCAGTCAGGAGACAGGGGGTCTCACCCCGGGGTCAGGGGGCCCCAGCTAGCAGTCAGGAGACAGGGGGTCTCACCCCGGGGTCAGGGGGCCCCAGCTAGCAGTCAGGAGACAGGGGGTCTCACTCCGGGGTCAGGGGGCCCCAGATGGCAGTCAGGAGACAGGGGGTCTCACCCCGGGGTCAGGGGGCCCCAGATGGCAGTCAGGAGACAGGGGGTCTCACCCCGGGGTCAGGGGGCCCCAACTAGCAGTCAGGAGACAGGGGGTCTCACTCCGGGGTCAGGGGGCCCCAGCTAGCAGTCAGGAGGTGGAAGGTCTCACCCCGGGGTCAGGGGGCCCCAGATGGCAGTCAGGAGACAGGGGGTCTCACCCCGGGGTCAGGGGGCCCCAGCTGGCAGTCAGGAAAGAGGGGGTCTCACCCCGGGGTCAGGGGGCCCCAGCTAGCAGTCAGGAGACAGGGGGTCTCACCCCGGGGTCAGGGGGCCCCAGCTAGCAGTCAGGAGAGAGGGGGTTTTACCCCGGGGTCAGGGGGCCCCAGCTAGCAGTCAGGAGACAGGGGGTCTCATCCCGGGGTCAGGGGGCCCCAGATGGCAGTCAGGAGACAGGGGGTCTCACCCCGGGGTCAGGGGGCCCCAACTAGCAGTCAGGAGACAGGGGGTCTCACTCCGGGGTCAGGGGGCCCCAGCTAGCAGTCAGGAGGTGGAAGGTCTCACCCCGGGGTCAGGGGGCCCCAGATGGCAGTCAGGAGACAGGGGGTCTCACCCCGGGGTCAGGGGGCCCCAGCTGGCAGTCAGGAGAGAGGGGGTCTCACCCCGGGGTCAGGGGGCCCCAGCTAGCAGTCAGGAGACAGGGGGTCTCACCCCGGGGTCAGGGGGCCCCAGCTAGCAGTCAGGAGAGAGGGGGTTTTACCCCGGGGTCAGGGGGCCCCAGATGGCAGTCAGGAGACAGGGGGTCTCACCCCGGGGTCAGGGGGCCCCAGCTGGCAGTCAGGAGAGAGGGGGTCTCACCCCGGGGTCAGGGGGCCCCAGCTAGCAGTCAGGAGACAGGGGGTCTCACTCCGGGGTCAGGGGGCCCCAGATGGCAGTCAGGAGACAGGGGGTCTCACCCCGGGGTCAGGGGGCCCCAGATGGCAGTCAGGAGACAGGGGGTCTCACCCCGGGGTCAGGGGGCCCCAACTAGCAGTCAGGAGACAGGGGGTCTCACTCCGGGGTCAGGGGGCCCCAGCTAGCAGTCAGGAGGTGGAAGGTCTCACCCCGGGGTCAGGGGGCCCCAGATGGCAGTCAGGAGACAGGGGGTCTCACCCCAGGGTCAGGGGGCCCCAGCTGGCAGTCAGGAGAGAGGGGGTCTCACCCCGGGGTCAGGGGGCCCCAGCTAGCAGTCAGGAGACAGGGGGTCTCACCCCGGGGTCAGGGGGCCCCAGCTAGCAGTCAGGAGAGAGGGGGTTTTACCCCGGGGTCAGGGGGCCCCAGCTAGCAGTCAGGAGACAGGGGGTCTCATCCCGGGGTCAGGGGGCCCCAGATGGCAGTCAGGAGACAGGGGGTCTCACCCCGGGGTCAGGGGGCCCCAACTAGCAGTCAGGAGACAGGGGGTCTCACTCCGGGGTCAGGGGGCCCCAGCTAGCAGTCAGGAGGTGGAAGGTCTCACCCCGGGGTCAGGGGGCCCCAGATGGCAGTCAGGAGACAGGGGGTCTCACCCCGGGGTCAGGGGGCCCCAGCTGGCAGTCAGGAGAGAGGGGGTCTCACCCCGGGGTCAGGGGGCCCCAGCTAGCAGTCAGGAGACAGGGGGTCTCACCCCGGGGTCAGGGGGCCCCAGCTAGCAGTCAGGAGAGAGGGGGTTTTACCCCGGGGTCAGGGGGCCCCAGATGGCAGTCAGGAGACAGGGGGTCTCACCCCGGGGTCAGGGGGCCCCAGCTGGCAGTCAGGAGAGAGGGGGTCTCACCCCGGGGTCAGGGGGCCCCAGCTAGCAGTCAGGAGACAGGGGGTCTCACCCCGGGGTCAGGGGGCCCCAGCTAGCAGTCAGGAGAGAGGGGGTTTTACCCCGGGGTCAGGGGGCCCCAGCTAGCAGTCAGGAGACAGGGGGTCTCATCCCGGGGGTCAGGGGGCCCCAGATGGCAGTCAGGAGACAGGGGGTCTCACCCCGGGGTCAGGGGGCCCCAACTAGCAGTCAGGAGACAGGGGGTCTCACTCCGGGGTCAGGGGGCCCCAGCTAGCAGTCAGGAGGTGGAAGGTCTCACCCCGGGGTCAGGGGGCCCCAGATGGCAGTCAGGAGACAGGGGGTCTCACCCCGGGGTCAGGGGGCCCCAGCTGGCAGTCAGGAGAGAGGGGGTCTCACCCCGGGGTCAGGGGGCCCCAGCTAGCAGTCAGGAGACAGGGGGTCTCACCCCGGGGTCAGGGGGCCCCAGCTAGCAGTCAGGAGAGAGGGGGTTTTACCCCGGGGTCAGGGGGCCCCAGATGGCAGTCAGGAGACAGGGGGTCTCACCCCGGGGTCAGGGGGCCCCAGCTGGCAGTCAGGAGACAGGGGGTCTCACCCCGGGGTCAGGGGGCCCCAGCTGGCAGTCAGGAGACAGGGGGTCTCACCCCGGGGTCAGGGGGCCCCAGCTAGCAGTCAGGAGACAGGGGGTCTCACCCCGGGGTCAGGGGGCCCCAGCTGGCAGTCAGGAGACAGGGGGTCTCACCCCGGGGTCAGGGGGCCCCAGCTAGCAGTCAGGAGACAGGGGGTCTCACCCCGGGGTCAGGGGGCCCCAGCTAGCAGTCAGGAGAGAGGGGGTTTTACCCCGGGGTCAGGGGGCCCCAGCTAGCAGTCAGGAGACAGGGGGTCTCATTCTGGGAGTCAGGCCACTTTCTATCGGGGTGTCAGGATTTGGACGCTGTGACTAAAGTCTGAGAGAGCCGAGTGATTCCGGAGAGGGACGGGGGAGGGGAGGAGCTAACATGGGAGTCAGGCGGTTTGGCATTTTCATTCTCTGGAGGAAACCCCCCCGGGGGGGGGGGGGGGGATAATGGACATGTGACCTTTCCCTTTATTGAATAAAAGTTGCCGACCACGCCCTAAAACGCACCGACCACATGACCCCCCCAATATATATATATATATATAATAGTGTATGACCCCCTCCCCCCAATATATATATATATATATAATAGTGTATGACCCCCTCCCCCAATATATATATATAATAGTGTATGACCCCCTCCCCCCAATATATATATATATATAATAGTGTATGACCCCCTCCCCCCAATATATATATATATATATAATAGTGTAGTGTGGGGGAGGGGGGTCTTTATTAGAAATCTTAGAAGCCCAAAAAATCCTCATTTATAGATTATTATTATTATTATTATTATTATTGTTATTATTATGGGAAATAAAATCAATAAATATAAATGAGGATTTTTCTGGCACATTTGTGATGAGGAGACCCAGAAGAGTTACCATCCCCCCCTCACATGTCCCCCTCCCCCCCCTCACATGTGACATCAGGTTACATTGTATACAATTCATTCCAACACAACTAATTGTTACATCGCAGGTGCAGCTCCAACCCCCCCATCCCCCTTCCCTGTGTATTCATACCGCCATCTACAGGGGAGAGAACGTCACTGCACCCATCACTAACATTTCATATCATATTATATGTACATCTCAGGATATAAATATACAGAGATAATATACAGATATAATATACAGATATAAATATACAGAGATAATATACAGATATAATATACAGATATACAGATATAATATACAGATATAATATACAGATATAATATACAGATATAATATACAGATATACAGATATAATATACAGAGATAATATACAGAGATATAATATACAGATATAATATACAGAGATAATATACAGATATAATATACAGATATAAATATACAGAGATAATATACAGATATAATATACAGAGATAATATACAGATATAATATACAGAGATAATATACAGATATAATATACAGATATAATATACAGAGATAATATACAGAGATAATATACAGAGATAATATACAGAGATAATATACAGAGATAATATACAGAGATAATATACAGAGATAATATACAGAGATAATATACAGAGATAATATACAGATATAATATACAGATATACAGATATAATATACAGATATAATATACAGAGATAATATACAGAGATAATATACAGAGATAATATACAGATATAATATACAGATATAATATACAGATATAATATACAGAGATATACAGATATAATATACAGAGATAATATACAGAGATAATATACAGATATAATATACAGATATAAATATACAGAGATAATATACAGAGATAATATACAGATATAATATACAGATATAATATACAGATATAATATACAGATATAATATACAGATATAATATACAGAGATAATATACAGATATAATATACAGATATAATATACAGAGATAATATACAGATATAATATACAGAGATAATATACAGAGATAATATACAGAGATAATATACAGAGATAATATACAGATATATAATATACAGAGATAATATACAGAGATAATATACAGAGATAATATACAGAGATAATATACAGAGATAATATACAGAGATAATATACAGAGATAATATACAGAGATAATATACAGATATACAGATATAATATACAGATATAATATACAGATATAATATACAGAGATAATATACAGAGATAATATACAGATATAATATACAGATATAATATACAGATATAATATACAGATATACAGATATAATATACAGAGATATACAGATATAATATACAGAGATAATATACAGAGATATAATATACAGATATAATATACAGAGATAATATACAGAGATAATATACAGATATAATATACAGATATAAATATACAGAGATAATATACAGAGATAATATACAGATATAATATACAGATATAATATACAGATATAATATACAGATATAATATACAGATATAATATACAGATATAATATACAGAGATAATATACAGAGATAATATACAGAGATAATATACAGAGATAATATACAGAGATAATATACAGAGATAATATACAGATATAATATACAGAGATAAATATACAGAGATAAATATACAGAGATAATTATACAGAGATAATATACAGAGATAATATACAGATATAAATATACAGATATATAATATACAGAGATAATATACAGAGATAATATACAGATATAATATACAGATATAAATATACAGATATAATTATACAGAGATAATATACAGAGATAATATACAGAGATAATATACAGAGATATAATATACAGAGATAATATACAGAGATAATATACAGATATAATATACAGATATAATATACAGATATAAATATACAGATATAATTATACAGAGATAATATACAGAGATAATATACAGAGATAAATATACAGAGATAAATATACAGATATATAATATACAGAGATAATATACAGAGATAATATACAGATATAATATACAGATATAATATACAGAGATAATATACAGAGATAATATACAGAGAGATAAATATACAGAGAGATAAATATACAGAGATATAAATATACAGAGATAATATACAGATATAATATACAGATATATAATATACAGATATAAATATAAAGACATCGATGTCCTTTGATGAAGTTGCGGTAAAATACGGCGATTCGTTTCTCCGGGTCGATCGTTCTCCTCCCAGTTCCGGTCTATGAAGATCTATAGATTGCGTCTCATGTTGAGAATCGATCTACAAATGTCGGGAACTCCTGAGAACGGCGCCTCTCACAGGATTACAATATCAGCCGACATTATTCCCCTCCCCCTCATTCTATATAATCATCGTTCTTCTCAATATTTATCCATCGTACCTTATATGTGATTGGTGTGTAATACATGAATGTCCTCCACATATATAATATACAGATATTCACCATTCATATCAATGAAAATACATTTAGCTGGGGCCCCCTGACCCCGGGGTGAGACCCCCTGTCTGACTGCTAGCTGGGGCCCCCTGACCCCGGGGTGAGACCCCCTGTCTCCTGACTGCCAGCTGGGGCCCCTGACCCCGGGGTGAGACCCCCTGTCTCCTGACTGCTAGCTGGGGCCCTCTGACCCCGGGGTGAGACCCCCTGTCTCCTGACTGCCAGCTGGGGCCCTCTGACCCCGGGGTGAGACCCCCTGTCTCCTGACTGCCAGCTGGGGCCCCTGACCCCGGGGTGAGACCCCCTGTCTCCTGACTGCCAGCTGGGGCCCTCTGACCCCGGGGTGAGACCCCCTGTCTCCTGACTGCCAGCTGGGGCCCTCTGACCCCGGGGTGAGACCCCCTGTCTCCTGACTGCTAGCTGAGGCCCCCTGACCCCGGGGTGAGACCCCCTGTCTCCTGACTGCCAGCTGGGGCCCTCTGACCCCGGGGTGAGACCCCCTGTCTCCTGACTGCCAGCTGGGGCCCTCTGACCCCGGGGTGAGACCCCCTGTCTCCTGACTGCCAGCTGGGGCCCCCTGACCCCGGGGTGATACCCCCTGTCTCCTGACTGCCAGCTGGGGCCCTCTGACCCCGGGGTGAGACCCCCTGTCTCCTGACTGCCAGCTGGGGCCCCCTGACCCCGGGGTGAGACCTTCCACCTCCTGACTGCTAGCTGGGGCCCCCTGACGCCGAGGTGAGACCCCCTGTCTCCTGACTGCTAGCTGGGGCCCCCTGACGCCGAGGTGAGACCCCTGTCTCCTGACTGCCAGCTGGGGCCCCCTGACGCCGGGGTGAGACCCCCTGTCTCCTGACTGCCAGCTGGGGCCCCCTGACCCCGGGGTGAGACCCCTGTCTCCTGACTGCCAGCTGGGGCCCCCTGACCCCGGGGTGAGACCCCCTGTCTCCTGACTGCCAGCTGGGGCCCCCTGACCCCGGGGTGAGACCTCCTGTCTTCTGACTGCTAACTGGGGCTCCCTGACCCCGGGGTGAGACCTTCCACCTCCTGACTGCTAGCTGGGGCCCCCTGACCCCGGGGTGAGACCTTCTACCTCCTGACTGCTAGCTGGGGCCCCCTGACCCTGGGATGAGACCCCCTGTCTTCTGACTGCTAGCTGGGGCCCCCTGACCCCGGGGTGAGACCCCCTGTCTTCTGACTGCTAGCTGGGGCCCCCTGACCCCGGGGTGAGACTTCCTGTCTTCTGACTGCTAGCTGGGGCCCCCTGACCCCGGGGTGAGACCCCCTGTCTTCTGACTGCTAGCTGGGGCCCCCTGACCCCGGGGTGAGACCCCCTGTCTTCTGACTGCTAGCTGGGGCCCCCTGACCCCGGGGTGAGACCCCCTGTCTTCTGACTGCTAGCTGGGGCCCCCTGACCCTGGGGTGAGACCCCCTGTCTCCTGACTGCCATCTGGGGCCCCCTGACCCCGGGGTGAGACCCCCTGTCTCCTGACTGCCATCTGGGGCCCCCTGATCCCGGGGTGAGACCCCCTGTCTCCTGACTGCCAGCTGGGGCCCCCTGACCCCGGGGTGAGACCCCCTGTCTCCTGACTGCTAGCTGGGGCCCCCTGACCCCGGGGTGAGACCCACTGTCTCCTGGCTGCCAGCTGGGGCCCCCTGACTCCGGGGTGAGACCTTCCACCTCCTGACTGCTAGCTGGGGCCCCTTGACCCCTGAGTGAGACCTTCCACCTCCTCACTGCTAGCTGGGGCCCCCTGACCCCGGGGTGAGACCCCCTGTCTTCTGACTCCTGTTCTATTTACCAAACACAACCCCCATATTTTATATTTTAGATTTTATGGGTATTTATATGAATCGTATTTTATTCCTCCTGAGGATTCGCCTTTCATAAAGAGTTAGAAATATTAATCGACATAAAACAATTGCAACTACGATCTTTTTTTTCTCTACAGGGTCTCTGCTTACAGAAAATGGAGAACGTTCTCCGGGGGGCCGAAGAGATTTCATGTCCAAAAATGGAGAATTGTACCTGTGTGAGAGGAGAAACGATCGATGTCCTGATTATTGCTGGTGTCATGCTGCCCTCTTGTGGTCATTTTAGGTATTGCACTCATCCGTTGTATAATCCCATCATTGTACAAATGTCTGATACTTTGCTGCCATCTTGTGGTGATTTTAGGTATTGCACTCCGGCATTGTGTAAAAGAAGATGTAAACAATTATAAAAATGCCAAAATAAAATAATTGTACTTTGCTGCCATCTTGTGGTGATTTTAATATCTGCGTGACTCTACAGTTCATAATACAGGTCAGGGACATGCAGTGAGGGGGTCATGAACATAAAAAAAACAAAAAAAACAATCAACTTCAAGGGTCGTAGCTCAGCGACCTGGGGTCACAGAGACTCCAAATTCAGGGGATAAGTAGCTGAAGTCCTACCCCACCACTGGTCAAAACCTATGGTTCCAGAGATACGGGCCTCCTATCATCTATGGTTCTGGAGATACGGGCCTCCTATCATCTATGGTTCTGGAGATACGGGCCTCCTATCATCTATGGTTCCGGAGATACGGGCCTCCTATCATCTATGGTTCCGGAGATACGGGCCTCCTATCATCTATGGTTCCGGAGATACGGGCCTCCTATCATCTATGGTTCCGGAGATACGGGCCTCCTATCATCTATGGTTCTGGAGATACGGGCCTCCTATCATCTATGGTTCTGGAGATACGGGCCTCCTATCGTCTATGGTTCTGGAGATACGGGCCTCCTTGTGCAGCCTGTCAGAAGCTGCGGCCGGTATAAATACAAGCTGAGAGGATGAGATCACAGAGCCTCTCCTCACTTCTTGTCAGAGGCACTGAGCTCAATGGACAAATTGTCCAATAAAAATGCTGAAGTGGAGGCACGCCTCTCACTGCAGAGTCATAGAAGCACACTTCCCAACATTTTGAGATGGGAACGAGGGACAGAGGGAAAGAGGGAGAGAGAGACAGGGGGACAGAGGGAAAGAGGGACAGAGACACAGGGGGACAGAGGGAAAGAGGGACAGATGGATAGGGGGACAGAGGCACAGGGGGACAGAGGGACAGGGAGAAAGAGGGACAGAGGGAAAGAGGGACAGATGGATAGGGGGACAGAGGGAAAGAGGGACAGAGAGACAGGGGGACAGAGGGACCGAGGGGACAGAGGGATAGGGGGACAGAGGGATAGGGGGACAGAGGGACAGGGGGAAAGAGGGATAGGGGGAAAGAGGGATAGAGGGACAGGGGGACAGATGGATAGGGGGACAGAGGGAAAAAGGGACAGAGGGACAGAAGGAAAGAGGGACCGAGGGGACAGAGGGATAGGGGGACTGAGGGGATAGGGGGACTGAGGGGATAGGGGGGCAGAGGGATCGGGAGACAGAGGGATCGGGAGACAGAGGGATCGGGAGACAGAGGGATCGGGGGACAGAGGGATAGGGGGACAGAGGGATAGGGGGACAGAGGGATAGGGGGACAGAGGGATAGGGGGACAGAGGGATCGGGAGACAGAGCGATCGGGAGACAGAGGGATCGGGAGACAGAGGGATCGGGAGACAGAGGGATCGGGAGACAGAGGGATCGGGAGACAGAGGGATCGGGAGACAGAGGGATCGGGGGACAGAGGGATAGGGGGACAGAGGGATAGGGAGACAGGGGGACAGAGGGATCGGGAGACAGGGGGACAGAGGGATTGTGGACAAAGGGATAGGGGGACAGAGGGATAGGGGGACAGAGGGATAAGGGGACAGAGGGATAGGGGGACAGAGGGATCGGGGGACAGAGGGATCGGGGGACAGAGGGATAAGGGGACAGAGGGATAAGGGGACAGAGGGATAAGGGGACAGAGGGATAAGGGGACAGAGGGATAAGGGGACAGAGGGATAAGGGGACAGAGGGATCGGGAGACAGAGGGATCGGGAGACAGAGGGATCGGGAGACAGAGGGATCGGGGGACAGAGGGATAGGGGGACAGAGGGATAGGGAGACAGGGGGACAGAGGGATCGGGAGACAGGGGGACAGAGGGATTGTGGACAAAGGGATAGGGGGACAGAGGGATAAGGGGACAGAGGGATCGGGGGACAGAGGGATAAGGGGACAGAGGGATAAGGGGACAGAGGGATAAGGGGACAGAGGGATAAGGGGACAGAGGGATAGGGGGACAGAGGGATAGGGGGACAGGGGGACAGGGGGACAGAGGGATCGGGAGACAGGGGGACCGAGGGGACAGGGGGACCGAGGGATTGGGGGACAGAGGGATAGGGGGACAGAGGGGAATTGCTCCAAATCCGGGACAGTTGGGAGGTGTATAGAAGGGGGCGTGTCTAAACGACACTCTCTTCCAGCCCCGCCCTCTTATCTATAAGGAAATACACGTGTGTAGAAGAATTACCCACAATCCCGAGTTTTCCTCACACAGGAGGGAGAATGAGAAATCGGATATTATTATTCTATATGTTAGAATCATTTCTTATTGATCTCTTTACTGGGAAATCTTCCGTCGTTTGTCCGGTGAATCTCCTGTTTGAGGAAATATAGAAAATGACCTTAAAAACAATAAAGAATAATTATTTGTATATTATTTATGGTAATGAACCCCTCCCCCACCCAGGCCAGTTCTGACACGTCTCTCCTACATGTAAAAATCATCTTTTTATTGCTAGAAAATGACCCCCCAAACATTATATATATATATATATATATATAGCAGACACCCTGGGGAATAAAATGGTGGTTGTCGCGGTATTTGCGCAGCAATTTTTCAAATGTGTTTTTTTGGGAAAAAAAAGTTTCATGAATAAAAAAATAAATAAACCAGTAAAGTTGGTCCGATTTGTTTGTATGATGTAAAAGATGATGTAATGCCGAATCAATAGATACCAAACATGTCACACTGTAATATTGTGCCGACTTGTGGAACTTCAGTGCTTATAAATCTCCATAGGTGACGCTTTCATTTGTTTTTACATGTTTAGAATTACGGAGGAGATCTAGTGATAGAATTATCGCTCTAATTATGGCGGCGTATGTAACCCGTGTGTATGTAACCCGTGTGTATGCAACCCGTGTGTATGTAACACATATGTATGTAACACATATGTATGTAACCCGTGTGTATGTAACCCGTGTGTATGTAACACATATGTATGTAACCCGTGTGTATGTAACCCGTGTGTATGTAACACATATGTATGTAACCCGTGTGTATGTAACCCGTGTGTATGTAACACATATGTATGTAACACATATGTATGTAACCCGTGTGTATGTAACACATATGTATGTAACACATATGTATGTAACCCGTGTGTATGTAACACATATGTATGTAACACATATGTATGTAACCGGTGTGTATGTAACCCGTATGTATGTAACCCGTGTGTATGTAACACATATGTATGTAACCCGTGTGTATATAACCCGTGTGTATGTAACCCGTGTGTATGTAACCCGTGTGTATGTAACCCGTGTGTATGTAACCGGTGTGTATGTAACACATATGTATGTAACACATATGTATATAACCCGTGTGTATGTAACCCGTGTGTATGTAACACACATGTATATAACCCGTGTGTTTCTGATTCCACTCACCTCCCTGACACAGAACATCAGTAAAATGCAGAATCTGAACTCACAAAACTCAGAGTCTTCTCTATAAGTGATAAGATATACTTTATATTTGTATACATGCAGTGAAGAGACACACGAAGGAATCAAATGATCGAATGTTTCCTATATTATGGGAGCCGGACATGGTCAGTCACATCCTTACTATGAATGGAGAAGCTCTTATGAATCTTATTATGTTAAGTCATTAGGGTGACGAGCGCGTTCCCCAAAGTCATTTGTTGTCATGTCTTTTATTTCCGGCCATAGAGTGTTATGGGAGCCGTAGAACGCGATACGTTGGGTGGTGTCCCGATATTAATCTGGTGATATGACTTCCCATGCTGAGGGGCTCCAGGAATGAGGTCATCAGGAGGTTTCTTGGAGGACCTGACAGTAGAAGCATCAGAGGACACGGCCTTAGAGACCAACCCATATGGAAAGCCAAGTCCTCCTGAAAGGAATGTTCCGAGGTGGACACAACTAGAAGGTTCTTCTAATCTTCACACATCATATATATCGATTCCTTGGAGTTTCCTGGCTCTGGATGGACAGATTCTTCTTATGGTGGAACTAAACCCTCCTCTTCTTTACCACCAATGATCACCTTTAATTCATTTATGTAAAGTGAAACTACCCCCACCGCCACGCCCACCCCTCAGTCCTTCAGAAGAGTGGCACTCAAGGCATGCTGGGAAGGATAACTGTCACTGCTGCTTGTGTTCCTAACTGAATTTTCCAGCACCATGGCAACAGCAGATCAAAGAGAGGCTAAAATGGCGGCTTCCTTGGCTGTAAAGTATTGGGGGAGGGGGGTTTAGTTCTGCTTTACATAAATGGATAAAAGCTGATCATTGGAAGCACCCCTGTCGGTGGTAAAGGGTTTGCCTCAACCCTCTAACTGACACTTCTGCCGGACAGCTTGTTTTTTTTTTTTTTTTTTAAGAAGTTGAAAAATAACAGACTTAGTGATACCTTACATTGGTGGCCAATGAAAGAAGGACCCCCTTATATCAGTGGTCAGTGTAGTGGTACCTTACATTGGTGACCAATGGGAGAAGGATCCCCTTATATCAGTGGTCAGTGTAGTGGTCCCTTACATTGGTGACCAATGGGAGAAGGATCCCTTATACCAGTGGTCAGTGTAGTGGTCCCTTACATTGGTGGCCAATGGGAGAAGGACCCCTTATACCAGTGGTCAGTGTAGTGGTCCCTTACATTGATGACCAATGGCAAAAGGATCCCCTTATATCAGTGGTCAGTGTAGTGGTCCCTTACATTGATGACCAATGGGAGAAGGACCCCTTATATCAGTGGTCAGTGTAGTGGTCCCTTACTTTGATGACCAATGGGAGAAGGATCCCCTTATATCAGTGGTCAGTGTAGTGGTACCTTACATTGATGACCAATGGGAGAAGGACCCCTTATATCAGTGGTCAGTGTAGTGGTCCCTTACTTTGATGACCAATGGGAGAAGGATCCCCTTATATCAGCGGTCAGTGTAGTGATCCCTTACATTGATGACCAATGGGAGAAGGACCCCTTATATCAGTGGTCAGTGTAGTGGTACCTTACATTGATGACCAATGGGAGAAGGACCCCTTATATCAGTGGTCAGTGTAGTGGTACCTTACATTGATGACCAATGGGAGAAGGATCCCCTTATATCAGTGGTCAGTGTAGTAGTCCCTTACATTGGTGACCAATGGGAGAAGGACCCCTTATATCAGTGGTCAGTGTAGTGATCCCTTACATTGATGACCAATGGGAGAAGGACCCTCTTATATCAGTGGTCAGTGTAGTAGTCCCTTACATTGGTGGCCAATGGGAGAAGGACCCCTTATATCAGTGGTCAGTGTAGTGGCCCTTTACATTGACCAATTGTAGAAGAACCCTCTTATATCAGTGGTCAGTGTAGTAGTCCCTTACATTGGTGGCCAATGGGAGAAGGACCCCTTATATCAGTGGTCAGTGTAGTGGCCCTTTACATTGACCAATTGTAGAAGAACCCTCTTATATCAGTGGTCAGTGTAGTGGTCCCTTACATTGGTGGCCAATGGGAGAAGGACCCCTTATATCAGTGGTCAGTGTAGTGGCCCTTTACATTGACCAATTGTAGAAGAACCCTCTTATATCAGTGGTTAGTGTAGTGGTCCCTTACATTGGTGACCGATGGGAGAAGGACCCCCTTATATCAGTGGTCAGTGTAGTGATCCCTTACATTGATGACCAATGGGAGAAGGATCCCCTTATATCAGTGGTCAGTGTAGTGGTCCCTTACATTGATGACCAATGGGAGAAGGATCCCCTTATGTCAGTGTAGTAGTCCCTTACATTGATGACCGATGGGAGAAGGATCCCTTATATCAGTGGTCAGTGTAGTGGTCCCTTACATTGATGACCGATGGGAGAAGGATCCCTTATATCAGTGGTCAGTGTAGTGGTCCCTTACATTGATGACCAATGGGAGAAGGACCCCTTATACCAGTGGTCAGTGTAGTGGTCCCTTACATTGATGACCAATGGCAGAAGGATCCCCTTATATCAGTGGTCAGTGTAGTGGTCCCTTACATTGATGACCAATGGGAGAAGGACCCCTTATATCAGTGGTCAGTGTAGTGGTCCCTTACTTTGATGACCAATGGGAGAAGGATCCCCTTATATCAGTGGTCAGTGTAGTGGTACCTTACATTGGTGGCCAATGGGAGAAGGACCCCTTATACCAGTGGTCAGTGTAGTGGTCCCTTACATTGATGACCAATGGGAGAAGGACCCCTTATATCAGTGGTCAGTGTAGTGGTCCCTTACTTTGATGACCAATGGGAGAAGGATCCCCTTATATCAGTGGTCAGTGTAGTAGTCCCTTACATTGGTGACCAATGGGAGAAGGACCCCTTATATCAGTGGTCAGTGTAGTGATCCCTTACATTGATGACCAATGGGAGAAGGACCCTCTTATATCAGTGGTCAGTGTAGTAGTCCCTTACATTGGTGGCCAATGGGAGAAGGACCCCTTATATCAGTGGTCAGTGTAGTGGCCCTTTACATTGACCAATTGTAGAAGAACCCTCTTATATCAGTGGTCAGTGTAGTAGTCCCTTACATTGGTGGCCAATGGGAGAAGGACCCCTTATATCAGTGGTCAGTGTAGTGGCCCTTTACATTGACCAATTGTAGAAGAACCCTCTTATATCAGTGGTCAGTGTAGTGGTCCCTTACATTGGTGGCCAATGGGAGAAGGACCCCTTATATCAGTGGTCAGTGTAGTGGCCCTTTACATTGACCAATTGTAGAAGAACCCTCTTATATCAGTGGTTAGTGTAGTGGTCCCTTACATTGGTGACCAATGGGAGAAGAACCCTTTTATATCAGTGGTCAGTGTAGTGGTCCCTTACATTGATGACCGATGGGAGAAGGACCCCCTTATATCAGTGGTCAGTGTAGTGATCCCTTACATTGATGACCAATGGGAGAAGGATCCCCTTATAGCAGTGGTCAGTGTAGTGGTCCCTTAAATTGGTAAGCGGTCAGAAAAGGATCCCTTATATTGGTATTAGTGGGAAAACTGCCCCATTACAGATCATTGATGTCAGTTGTTACTGAGAGACAGAAGTTGTTCATTGATCAGGGAACCCCTAGAACCCTTTGGAGGAACCCTGGCTGAGAAAGGCTGGTCTAGGCAGTAATATATTTCTCTCCCCCTTGGTGGGAGTGGAGATGACCCCATCTATAAGGATATACAGTACAAGGCCGTGTTCACACTACCAGACGTTTCTTGGGTGGTGATCTCATTTCTACCCAGACAGGAAGTCTCTATGGATGACAGGAAGTGATGTCAGGTACAGACAGGAAGTGATGTCAGGTACAGACAGGAAATGGTGTACGGTATAAATTGGAAGTTCCGAGTGAGAGGTGAGTCGGGAGAACGGAACCTTGGGAGACCCCTACATAAAAAGAAAGTGGAGAGGAGGAGACAGCGTTATTGGGAACCCTGAAAGAGCGCAGTATTGATAGGAGGAGAACCAGGAAAGAGAAGCATTCTATATATTTATTATAGGTACTTAACTGCTTGCCGACCAGCCCCCGCACATTTACTGTGGCAGGTCGGCTCTCCTGTGTGAACCGACGTACCAGTACATCCCTGCATGTGAGATTGCAGGTGTCGGCTGCGTGCTGCGGGAGCGCGCCCGGTGGTCCAGCAGACGATGTCCGCCGGCCCCCCCCGATCGTTGTACACAGAGGCAGGACGGGGATCTGTCTTTGTAATGTCGCAGTCCAGTTAAAAATCGCATATTGCCGCCATTCTCAGTAAAAAAAAAAAAAGTCCATAAATCTATCTCCCATTTTATAGATGTGATAACTTTTGCGCAAACCAATCAATAAACGCTCATTGCAATTCTTTTTACCAAAAATATGTAGAATAATACACATCGGCCTAAACTAATGAATTCATTTTTTTAATATTTTTTTTGGATATGTATTATAACAGAAAGTAAAAAATAAAATATTGTGTTTTTTTTTTTTCAAAATTGTCACTTTTTTTGTTTATAGCGTAAAAAATAAAAACCGCAGAGGTGATCAAATACCACCAAAAGAAAGCTCTATTTGTGGGAAAAAAAGACATACATTTTGTTTGTGTACAGCGTCGCACGACCGCGCAATTGTCAGTTAAAGCGATGCAGTGCCGTATTGTAAAAAATGGCCTGGTCAGGAAGGGGGGTAAATCCTTTCAGGGCTGAAGTGTTTAAGGAAGTTCTGGGTGAGTCAGGAAGAAGTTCTGGGTGAGTCGGGAGGAAGTTCTGGGTGAGTCGGGAAGAAGTTCTGGGTGAGTCTGGAAGAAGTTCTGGGTGAGTCGGGAAGAAGTTCTGGGTGAGTCGGGAAGAAGTTCTGGGTGAGTCGGGAGGAAGTTCTGGGTGAGTCGGGAAGAAGTTCTGGGTGAGTCTGGAAGAAGTTCTGGGTGAGTCGGGAAGAAGTTCTGGGTGAGTCGGGAAGAAGTTCTGGGTGAGTCTGGAAGAAGTTCTGGGTGAGTCGGGAAGAAGTTCTGGGTGAGTCGGGAGGAAGTTCTGGGTGAGTCGGGAAGAAGTTCTGGGTGAGTCGGGAGGAAGTTCTGGGTGAGTCGGGAAGAAGTTCTGGGTGAGTCTGGAAGAAGTTCTGGGTGAGTCGGGAAGAAGTTCTGGGTGAGTCGGGAGGAAGTTCTGGGTGAGTCGGAAGGAAGTTCTGGGTGAGTAGGGAAGAAGTTCTGGGTGAGTCGGGAAGAAGTTCTGGGTGAGTCGGGAGGAAGTTCTGGGTGAGTCGGGAGGAAGTTTTGGGTGAGTCGGGAGGAAGTTCTGGGTGAGTCGGGAGGAAGTTCTGGGTGAGTCGGGAGGAAGTTCTGGGTGAGTCGGGAGGAAGTTCTAGGGGAGTTGGAAGTTCTGGGTGAGTCGGGAAGAAGTTCTGGGTGAGTCGGGAGGAAGTTCTGGGTGAGTCGGGAAGAAGTTCTGGGTGAGTCGGGAGGAAGTTCTGGGTGAGTCGGGAAGAAGTTCTGGGTGAGTCTGGAAGAAGTTCTGGGTGAGTCGGGAGGAAGTTCTGGGTGAGTCGGGAAGAAGTTCTGGGTGAGTCGGGAAGAAGTTCTGGGTGAGTCGGGAGGAAGTTCTGGGTGAGTCGGGAAGAAGTTCTGGGTGAGTCGGGAAGAAGTTCTGGGTGAGTCGGGAAGAAGTTCTGGGTGAGTCGGGAGGAAGTTCTGGGTGAGTCGGGAAGAAGTTCTGGGTGAGTCGGGAAGAAGTTCTGGGTGAGTCGGGAAGAAGTTCTGGGTGAGTCTGGAAGAAGTTCTGGGTGAGTCGGGAGGAAGTTCTGGGTGAGTCGGGAAGAAGTTCTGGGTGAGTCGGGAGGAAGTTCTGGGTGAGTCGGGAGGAAGTTCTGGGTGAGTCGGGAAGAAGTTCTGGGTGAGTCGGGAGGAAGTTCTGGGTGAGTTGGGAAGAAGTTCTGGGTGAGTCGGGAGGAAGCTCCTCCTAGCGAGTAACTTGCATTGATTTTTTTTTGGCCCCTAAATGCCTTAGTTTACATTTTTCAACATTGAACCTATTTTTTTTATGTAGTTTCCATGTAGTTGCACATTCTGTTTGCTAGATTATTGTGCTCTCCCAAGCCAATATTATTATTATTATTATCCATGATTTATATAGCGCCAACAGTTTACGCAGCGCTTTACAATGTATAGGCGGGACAACACAATTACAGTACAGTTCAATACAAAAGGTATCTTTCTGTTTTCCCTGCTGCTGTCCCTATCTTTGCTACCACTCGTTGCTGACCCTTGGCTTGTTCCTCAACTACGCTTCTGCCTGATCCCAACCTGCAACCACCTGACCCTTGGCTTGTTTACTGACTACGCTTCTGTTTGATCCTCACCTGCTATATCTGCTTCTGGACCCTGGCTTGCTCACCTCCTGGTGGGGAGCCGATCCTGAAGACCACAACCTGGTAATAACCTGGTAATAACATGCAGGAAAAACGATCTTCAGGAGCTCTGATGAATACCAATTAGTATTTAGACCCCGCACCTCAGGTGAGCCCGTGTCATCCATCAACGTGACCTGCTTGTATAACTATGCTGCTGGTCGGTGGAAGTCCCGTTACTGCTATAGCAACTGGTCTTCAAGCTGACCCCTGACCGTGACACACTGAGATTAAACTATCTATACTGACCTCTAAATCATTTATGAATAAATGAAAGAGAATTGGTCCCAGGACAGAGCCTTGGGGGACTTCGCTTACTACTCCAGACCGTTCTGAGCGCTCGCTATTTGTCATCACCCTTTGCACACACCCCTGTAACCAGTTTTCTATATAGGTAATCACCCTATGGTTCGGGCCTACAGACCTTAATTTGTAAATTAGCCATTTATGGGGGACTGTATTGATTACTTTGTCAAAATCCAGATACACCACATCCACGGGCCTTCCTTTATCTAGGTGGCAGCTCACCTCATAGAATGTTAACAGATAGGTTTGACAAGAACAATCGATCATAAATCCATACTAAATACTACTAATGATACTGTTTTCATTAGCAAACTCTTGGATATAGTCTCTTGCCACCCCCTCCAATAGTTTATATACTATCGATGTTAGACTGTTCTGTAGTTTCCAGGTAAATATCATGTTTCAAATATTGGTACCACGTTGGCTTTTTGCCAATCAGCTTGTACCATTCCAGTCCCTAAACTGTCCAAAAAGATTAGGAATAACAGTCTGGCTATGACCTGGCTACGTTCTTTGAGGATTCTCGGGTGTAAGTCATCTGGTCCTGGAGATTTATTTGTTTATTCATAAACATTGTTATTGTTTTTTCAAGTCTTTTTTGAACACTGTCTTCTGTAAGCCACAAGGGTATATTCTGTGACGAGTTACTGGCAATAAATTCTTGATTACTATACCCCCCTCTTTTCCTGTGTAAGAACTGAGAAGAATGCATTTAGTACAGTTGCCTTCTCCTTGTCTTTTCTAACCAACTTCCCTGATCATCTCTTATGGGGCCAATATGGTCTGGCCTTGCTTTCTTTTTAGGGGATTTTTTTTTACTCTCCTCCACTTTGTGCCTCTGGTGGTCCATTTTAGCTGCCCTGATTGCGCTCTTAAACTTCCTTATTGCATTTTTTATAAAGGCCATTTTTTTTTATTTATATGCTTTTTTTTTTTACATTAAAGTTCTTCTGTTTCGTTAGGTAGACTTCTAGCATTGCTTTTTAGTTCTGTATGGTTGCATATTATATATTGATTGTGTACTGAAAAACGTTTCCATATTTGCTTCTTCCTTAGTATTTTTTGAAAACCTTTGGAGTTTTCCATTGTTATTTCCACATCCATTGTTGTTTGGAGGGCTAATCACCAAATCCGGAACGACCTGGCAAGTTCATCTTTCTTGACATTAGATGACGCTCGGAGTCTCAGCTAGTGGATTTGTGATTATTCATCACAAGAATGTATCGCTAATTGACTTTCGGGATTTCAGGGGCCGGTTAACTCAGTTTATACTTTCTTGCCTCCTTTGTATTCTTTTATGTACGGTTGTCTCTTTTTGAGGGCTCTTTGACCTTGGCAGTAGACCAAGCTGCTAAATCTGCCTCTACATATCCTTAACCACTTCCATACCAGGCACTTTCCCCCCTTCCTGCCCAGGCCAATTTTCAGCTTTCAGCGCTGTTGCTTTTTAAATGACAATTGTGCGGTCATACAACACTGTACCCAAACAAAATGTTCATCATTTTGTTCCCACAAATAGAGCTTTCTTTTAGTGGTATTTAATCATCTCTGCGGTTTTTATTTTTTGCTAAACAAATAATAAAAGACTGAAAATTTTGTTTTGGTTATAAAATTTTGAAAATAAGCAAGTTTTCTCTTTCACTGATAAGGCTCCACTGACGTGCACTGATGATGGGCACTAATATGCAGCACTGATAGGTGGCACTGATATGCAGCACTGATGGGCATTGATAGGTGACACTGATGGGTACTTATGGGTGGCATTGATATGTGACACTGATAAGGACGCACTGGCAGGCATTACAGATGGGCACTGATTGGTGTAATTTATGGGCATTGATTGGCATAGTTCATGGGCACTGAGTGGCATCCCTGATGGTCATGGGTGGCATCCCTAGTGGCCCTGGGTGGGCATCCTCGGGGAGGGCTGTGCTGATAATCAGAGTAGACCCCCCTGTCAGGAGAGCAGTCGATCGGCTCTCCTCTAGTCGGGTTTGTCAGACGCGATAGAGGAAAAGCCAATACACAGCTTTTCCTGTTTACACTGTGATCATCTGTGATTGGACACATCTGATCACGTGGTAAAGCGCCTCTGTCAGAGACTCGTTACCTAGATTGGAGTTGCGGTGTGTCAGACTGACACACTGCACCACCGATCATCGCTCTGCGTGCCCCCACACGCGGGCTTCAGCTTGTTATCCTGAAAGACATCATATGATGTCTTGTCAGGATGAAGGAACGACCACCCGGCTGTCATACTGCTATAGGCCGGGCGGGAAGTAGCTAAAGGTCTCCTCATCTGTTTTATCAGATTTGTGTCACTATTGTACTGTTCTGAGGTTGTTTGGGGATGAATGCTCTAGAATGAAACATAAGTGCCACCTCGACTCATTTTACCATTCTATTAGTTATATCATTCTTTTTTTTTTTTTTTAACTTCATACAGCTGATTGGTCTGATTGTAAGGATTGTAAGGTCTTCTCTTTTTTTAGATTTGTGCTTCCATGCTCACCCTGGGATCTCTATACAACAAAAACACACCTGAGCCATCCCACTTCTGTTTTTTTTTTTTTTTTTAAGATATATTTATTGAGTTTTATAAAATAAAAAATAATACAATAATACAGTTAAAAAAAACAATCTAGGAAAAGAAAACTCATAATAGAGAGAAAAAACCCTGAACTAAAAACCCTAAGCTTCACAAGTCACCCCAGAGTAGAAGTGTGGAGGATATAGAGAATAGTGCATGGCGTATCAAACATCAGGTCATAATACAAAGCATGGAAATACCGCGAGGGACTGTCTGGAGCAACAGAGGCAAGAGTTAGCAGGTTACTTCTCACTGTTTTCACTTCATTTTAATTTTGAGTTTTATATTGTTATAATGTATATATTTTTTAGTTCTCAAAGGTGTTGCCAACTGCGATCCTTCCTGGGGGGGGGGGGTTTAGGCACAAACATGGAGTAAAGTACACCTTGTTTAATTCATTAAAATCAATCTTTACAAAGTTACAATCATAAAATCAATCTTTACAGAGTTCCAAGGTGGAGGGCAAACAGATAAACTTAATATTAATATTGATTTGCACTATTTCTAGCACAGCAGCACCTGTGGAAGGAACCTTCCCACTAGAAGTTCATACATATTTGCACATTTTTTTAAGCTTTCACTGGCTACAGGATTGATATATATATATTTTTTGGGATTAATTTTGCGCTTAATTTTGTATGCACTACAGTTGCACTTTATTGTATTTATTCAGGCTGTCAGTGCTGTGGTACTTATACCCTTTTTTCCATTATCTGCTCATCACTCCAGCCTACAGCCAGCCTCTTCTGGCTATTTAAACTGCCTTGTTCATTCGTTTCCTGCCTTCGCCTGGTCAACATATCTGGAGATTCTCTGCTGTGTTCCTGTGATAGACTTTGCCCGGCTGACGTCCTTTCTGGTTCCTGATCCTGTTCTTCTGCCTCCGACTCCGCTGATCTCTGGTTTCCTAATTACTGGCCTGTCAGATTACCCGCTTTGGCTTCCAATCGATGGCTTATGTTTTGACTACGTTTATTGTCCTGTACCATTTTTTACCATCACATTAAAGGTGTGGATGTTATGGCATTTTCTGTCTTGGTCTTATTCATGGTTCTTCACACTTTCGCATCTAAAATGTTCTGTGAAGCCTCTACCCTCCTGAGGAAGTGGTAACAACCACAAAGGAAATAATGTACAGCAGGGCCTTCTCCTAGCTGATTGATATCCTAGTCCAGTGATGGCAAACCTTGGTACCCCACATGTTTTGGCATTTTGATTTTAAACTATTTAGGGATTTAGTACCCCAACATAGTAGCCACTGACCCAATTTATACATCTGAGGTGTATATCACGGTGTGCTTCTTCCCCACACGAGAGATGTGATGTCCAGAAACATTCATATAGAAGACATTTTGCACACTCAAGGCACTGATACACCTCGAGGGTTGAATGGGATCCCTGATGTACAGGAAGACAGGACTGTAAAAGAGGAACAATTCCCTCACTCAGGACGGGAAAGTGGCTTCTCCCCCGTGTGCAATCTCTGTCTATGTCTGTAAAGATCGGACTTCTGTGTAAAACATTTCCCGCACTCGGGACAGGAATACGGCTTCTCCCCCGTGTGGAATCTCTGATGTCTGTAAAGATCAGAATTTTGTGAAAAACATTTCCCGCACTCAGAACAGGAATATGGCTTCTCACCTGTGTGAGATCTTTTATGTACTTTAAGGCCAGATTTAAATAGGAAACGCCTCCCACACTCGATACAGGAAAACCTCTTAGAAGTTGGAAGGACGGCACGTCCCTCACAGTCTCAGGTTCCTCAGGATTAGAGGAATACGATGGTCCGGAAACGTCCCGCACAGTCTGAGGTTCCTCAGGATAAGAGGAATACGATGGTCCATCTACACTGTGTAGTGCTGGATGGACATTTGAGGTAGTCGGGTTTTCTCCTGGACTATACTGTGTGATGTCCTCATCTTCTACTTTACAGTCTGGAGACAAAGTGAGACAATCCTCAGGTTTTCCTCATCTCCCGTCCATCTACTAAAATAGAAGTAAAAAGATTATTACTAGACATGAGCTGTTTGGTTCCCCTAAACCAGAACTCCACCCACATCAGGCAGCTTTGTCTCTGAGGATCTTACAATTCCCCCCTCAAGGTAGCTAGTAAATGGGTCCTCTGATCTCCTACCAGTTGATGGGTCAGGAGTATTTAATGTACAACCTAGTATGGGTGGAGGAATGTATTTGGTGTTAATGACCCACCTGTGCTGATCTCTGTAGGAGTGTCCTCCTCTATAAATGTCCCCGTTATTCCATCCTCCTCCATAGACTGCTGATCATCCCTCACATACCTCTCTTCTTCTTCTGATATAACCTCAACTTTTATATCTATCAGATCTTCACCCTAAACCAAGAGAAGGAGAGAAAATATCATCTGTAAAATAAACCCACATAAAAAATTTAAAAATAATCTCCACAAGACCATGTTCTAGATACTCTGTTGCACCAACCTTGTAATGGTGAGGGATGGTGTGACCTTCCTGTGTGGAATCCCAGGAATACAGAGGACGGGGACATCTCTCTGGTGGGTTCCCATTACTGGATCCATCTGTAGGAAACACACACACTGACTGAATACATTGTTTCTATGTGTTTATCAGATGATGGGGGATCTAGGTGGACTCTCCGTACTGCTCTCTCCTTTACAATAAAGTCTCCTCTTACCCGGTGATGTGAGGGGCGGCTGATTGTCCATCATGACGTCCTTGTAGAGATCCTTGTGTCCTTCTAAATACTCCCACTCCTCCATGGAGAAATAGACAGTGACATCCTGACACCTTATAGGAACCTGACACACACAATGATACAGTCACCATCCAGACACATCCCTTGTCTGTTACTGGATAATGTCCCAGAATCCTCCTCACCTCTCCTGTCAGCAGCTCCATAATCTTCTGGGTGACTTCTAGAATCTTCTTGTTGATGTTTATCTCAGGTGTCTTGGAGTGAGGTGGAGGCACTGTGATGGTCATATGATCTCCAGACTTCACAAGAGGAAATCTCTGTATTCAGGAAAAATAGTAATATGTCACATTCCCAGAATCCTCCTCACCTCTCCGGTCAGGTCTGTGTATTATTAATAGAGATAAGAGGGATGTCATGTGACCTCCCAGAATCCTCCTCACCTCTCCGGTCAGGTCTGTGTTTTATTATCAGAGATAAGAGTGATGTCATGTGACCTCCCAGAATCCTCCTCACCTCTCCGGTCAGGTCTGTATTATTAATAGAGATAAGAGTGATGTCATGTGACCTCCCAGAATCCTCCTCACCTCTCCGGTCAGGTCTGTGTTTTATTAATAGAGATAAGAGTGATGTCATGTAACCTCCCAGAATCCTCCTCACCTCTCCGGTCAGGTCTGTGTATTATTAATAGAGATAAGAGTGATGTCATGTGACTTCCCAGAATCCTCCTCACCTCTCCGGTCAGGTCTGTGTATTATTAATAGAGATAAGAGTGATGTCATGTGACCTCCCAGAATCCTCCTCACCTCTCCAGTCAGGTCTGTGTTTTATTAATAGAGATAAGAGTGATGTCATGTGACCTCCCAGAATCCTCCTCACCTCTCCGGTCAGGTCTGTGTATTATTAATAGAGATAAGAGTGATGTCATGTGACCTCCCAGAATCCTCCTCACCTCTCCGGTCAGGTCTGTGTTTTATTAATAGAGATAAGAGTGATGTCATGTGACCTCCCAGAATCCCCCTCACCTCTCCGGTCAGGTCTGTGTATTATTAATAGAGATAAGAGTGATGTCATGTGACCTCCCAGAATCCTCCTTACCTCTCCGGTCAGGTCTGTGTTTTATTAATAGAGATAAGAGTGATGTCATGTGACCTCCCAGAATCCTCCTCACCTCTCCGGTCAGGTCTGTGTTTTATTAATAGAGATAAGAGTGATGTCATGTGACCTCCCAGAATCCTCCTCACCTCTCCGGTCAGGTCTGTGTTTTATTAATAGAGATAAGAGTGATGTCATGTGACCTCCCAGAATCCTCCTCACCTCTCCGGTCAGGTCTGTGTTTTATTAATAGAGATAAGAATGATGTCATGTGACCTCCCAGAATCCTCCTCACCTCTCCGGTCAGGTCTGTGTTTTATTAATAGAGATAAGAGTGATGTCATGTGACCTCCCAGAATCCTCCTCACCTCTCCGGTCAGGTCTGTGTTTTATTAATAGAGATAAGAGTGATGTCATGTGACCTCCCAGAATCCTCCTCACCTCTCCGGTCAGGTCTGTGTTTTATTAATAGAGATAAGAGTGATGTCATGTGACCTCCCAGAATCCTCCTCACCTCTCCGGTCAGGTCTGTGTTTTATTAATAGAGATAAGAGTGATGTCATGTGACCTCCCAGAATCCCCCTCACCTCTCCGGTCAGGTCTGTGTTTTATTAATAGAGATAAGAGTGATGTCATGTGACCTCCCAGAATCCTCCTCACCTCTCCGGTCAGGTCTGTGTATTATTAATAGAGATAGGAGAAATGTCATGTGACCTCCCAGAATCCTCCTCACCTCTCCGGTCAGGTCTGTGTTTTATTAATAGAGATAAGAGTGATGTCATGTGACCTCCCAGAATCCTCCTTACCTCTCCGGTCAGGTCTGTGTATTATTAATAGAGATAAGAGTGATGTCATGTGACCTCCCAGAATCCTCCTCACCTCTCCGGTCAGGTCTGTGTATTATTAATAGAGATAAGAGTGATGTCATGTGACCTCCCAGAATCCCCCTCACCTCTCCGGTCAGGTCTGTATTATTAATAGAGATAAGAGTGATGTCATGTGACCTCCCAGAATCCTCCTCACCTCTCCGGTCAGGTCTGTGTATTATTAATAGAGATAAGAGTGATGTCATGTGACCTCCCAGAATCCTCCTCACCTCTCCGGTCAGGTCTGTGTATTATTAATAGAGATAAGAGTGATGTCATGTGACCTCCCAGAATCCTCCTCACCTCTCCGGTCTGTGTTTTATTAATAGAGATAAGAGTGATGTCATGTGACCTCCCAGAATCCTCCTCACCTCTCCGGTCAGGTCTGTGTTTTATTAATAGAGATAAGAGTGATGTCATGTGACCTCCCAGAATCCTCCTCACCTCTCCGGTCAGGTCTGTGTTTTATTAATAGAGATAAGAGTGATGTCATGTGACCTCCCAGAATCCTCCTCACCTCTCCGGTCAGGTCTGTTTTATTAATAGAGATAAGAGTGATGTCATGTGACCTCCCAGAATCCCCCTCACCTCTCCGGTCAGGTCTGTGTTTTATTAATAGAGATAAGAGTGATGTCATGTGACCTCCCAGAATCCTCCTCACCTCTCCGGTCAGGTCTGTGTTTTATTAATAGAGATAAGAGTGATGTCATGTGACCTCCCAGAATCCTTCTCACCTCTCCAGTCAGGTCTGTGTTTTATTAATAGAGATAAGAGTGATGTCATGTGACCTCCCAGAATCCTCCTCACCTCTCCGGTCAGGTCTGTGTTTTATTAATAGAGATAAGAGTGATGTCATGTGACCTCCCAGAATCCTCCTCACCTCTCCGGTCAGGTCTGTGTTTTATTAATAGAGATAAGAGTGATGTCATGTGACCTCCCAGAATCCTCCTCTCCTCTCCGGTCAGGTCTGTGTATTATTAATAGAGATAAGAGTGATGTCATGTGACCTCCCAGAATCCTCCTCACCTCTCCGGTCAGGTCTGTGTTTTATTAATAGAGATAAGAGTGATGTCATGTGACCTCCCAGAATCCTCCTCACCTCTCCGGTCAGGTCTGTGTATTATTAATAGAGATAAGAGTGATGTCATGTGACCTCCCAGAATCCTCCTCACCTCTCCGGTCAGGTCTGTGTTTTATTAATAGAGATAAGAGTGATGTCATGTGACCTCCCAGAATCCTCCTCACCTCTCCGGTCAGGTCTGTGTTTTATTAATAGAGATAAGAGTGATGTCATGTGACCTCCCAGAATCCTCCTCACCTCTCAGGTCAGGTCTGTGTATTATTAATAGAGATAAGAGTGATGTCATGTGACCTCCCAGAATCCTCCTCACCTCTCCGGTCAGGTCTGTGTTTTATTAATAGAGATAAGAGTGATGTCATGTGACCTCCCAGAATCCTCCTCACCTCTCCGGTCAGGTCTGTGTTTTATTAATAGAGATAAGAGTGATGTCATGTGACCTCCCAGAATCCTCCTCATCTCTCCGGTCAGGTCTGTGTATTATTAATAGAGATAAGAGTGATGTCATGTGACCTCCCAGAATCCTCCTCACCTCTCCGGTCAGGTCTGTGTATTATTAATAGAGATAAGAGTGATGTCATGTGACCTCCCAGAATCCTCCTCACCTCTCCGGTCAGGTCTGTGTATTATTAATAGAGATAAGAGTGATGTCATGTGACCTCCCAGAATCCTCCTCACCTCTCCGGTCAGGTCTGTGTATTATTAATAGAGATAAGAGTGATGTCATGTGACCTCCCAGAATCCTCCTCACCTCTCCGGTCAGGTCTGTGTTTTATTAATAGAGATAAGAGTGATGTCATGTGACCTCCCAGAATCCTCCTCACCTCTCCGGTCAGCAGGTAGATGATCTCCAGGGTGAGGTTTAGTATCCTCTCAGTCATGTGACTCGGGTCCTCCTCCATCCTCATTGGTGGGGTCACTTGATCTATGCGGATTCCTCTGTAGACAGATAGTGTAGAATTATCTGGACGGTATTGGTGGTACAATATTAGGATGGGGATGTGTGGGGGTAATAGGGGACTCTGCTCTCACATCTGTACCCTCTCCATGTTATTGGGGTGTTTATTGTTTCTCTTATGGTTTCACCTAAACAACAATCTGATCTTCTTCTGTCCTGCTCCGGCCTCCATTACTGGGTTGTAGTGTGTAGGCGGCACTCAGCGGGGGAGGGAGGGATTTATATTCTTCTTTAGAGGTTGCTGTATAGAGAACACTATTATGGCGTTGTATACTCCTGACCTCTGCACTCTGTGTATTAAGGATCGCTGACCTACAGCAGAATAGGCTTGGGTTCAGCCCAGTCTTTGTGCTGCTGGAGAAGTTCCCAGCCTCAGGGGCTGCTGCCCCTTTGAGGCAGCCCTGCTAGAGTCTGCTGATGTTCATTGAGGTCCCAGCTATAGCAGAGCTGGGGGGCGCTATTTCTAATTACTTTTCGAGCTGGGGGATCTGGTGTGGAGAACTCACTGAAGAGTACCTGCTGGAAGGTAAGTAGCTGTGCTGGGACATTGGGAGTACTGACCCGAGCTCAGGATCCTACTGAATGTGTGCTGTTCTACTTTTGGGGTGCCAGCGGTAGCTCTCTCTGAGATGGCTCTTACAGGGTCTCAGTTCTGGCCTTCTCCCTTTGTTTCTGGATGTCACAGTCTGGCCTATAGATTCTGTGCTAATCTGTGGGCATGGCCGGCTTCTGTGCTCACCTATGGGCGCGGCCGGCTTCTGCGCTCACCTATGGGCGCGGCCGGCTTCTGCGCTCACCTATGGGCGCGCGCGGCTTCTGCGCTCACCTATGGGCGCGCGCGGCTTCTGTGCTCACCTATGGGCGCGGCCGGCTTCTGTGCTCACCTATGGGCGTTCTCGGCTTCTGCGCCCATTCTGTGCTCACCTATGGGCACGGCCGGCTTCTGTGCTCACCTATGGGCGTTCTCGGCTTCTGCGCCCATTCTGCGCTCACCTATGGGCGCGCTCGGCTTCTGTGCTCACCTATGGGAGTTCTCGGCTTCTGCGCCCATTCTGTGCTCACCTATGGGAGTTCTGGGCTTCTGCGCCCATTCTGTGCTCACCTATGGGCGCGGCCTGCTCTACTGTGGATTTATATCCTTTTCCGTTCGATCACTTCCTGGCCCACCTCCCATTCTGCTTCCCTATATACAGTTGGTGCTCAAAAGTTTGCATTCCCAATGGTGACATTTTGGCATTGATATTAAAAATCTGACTGATCGAACCCTTTCACCGACTTGCTCATTCCCCGACTTAGTTGGGGTAGGCGGAACACTTTGGTGGGGGTGGGTCAGCCACGCCTCTTGACCATTGACCTCTGGTGACCCACCTGCTGACCTTTGGAGGAGGTTCCTACTGTCTTTTATTTTCAGATAGTGATGATATGAAGCCATTTATTATCACAGGAGTTGTTTAGCTCCTTTTTAAATCCTAATGATACCAGAAATCCCCCAAATGTCCCTGATGAAACGCCCCCCACCCCCGCAATGTTTGGCCTTGGTACAGACACAGGAGGTCATTTCTCCGGTCTGTGTATAAACAGTCAATGAGTTTGTTAGCTCTCACGTGGATCCACGGAGCAGGCTAGATACTGAGCCACGGGGAGCAGAAAAGAACTGTCAGAAGATCTGCGTAACAAGGTATTGGAACTTTATAAAGATGGAAAAGGATATAAAAAGATATTCAAAGCCTTGATTACGCCAGTCAGTGCTGTTCAATCACTTATTAAGGAGTGGAAATTTTGGGGATCTTATAATACCAAGCCAAGTTTAGGAAGACCAAGGAAGATCTCAGCCACAACTGCCAGAAGACTTGTTCGGGGTACTTAGAAAACCCCCACAGGTCACCTCAGGAGGAATAGAGGCTGCTCTGGAAAAAGATGGTGTGGTTGTTTCAAGGAGCACAATACGAAGATACTTGAACAAAAATGAGCTGCATGGTGGAATTGCCAGTAAGAAGCCTTTACTGTGCCAATGTCACAAAAAATACCAGTTACAATGTGCCAGATGACGCGCCTCACCGGGCTTTTTTCGTGGCTTTGGCACAGTAAAGGCTTCTTTCTGGCACCTCATTTCCCAGATCCTCTTCTGTCTCCTGGCATCTGTACTCTGCACACACAGGTAGTCTTCACGTCATCAGCCGGGCGTACCTGGGGGGTGGGGACCTAGTTCCAGTTTGCTGAAAGTCCATCCCCATCATCAGGGCCCCTGATGAAGAAGCAGGCTGGGGCTTAGACTATGCGCCCTGTGGAACCACCAAGTTGGCATTCAACAAGAGCTCACTACCATCGAAACCTGACACTGGATTACAGACCATTCAAAGAAGGTTCACCTAGTGAAGGGTGTCCTCCTGTTACAAGTCAGTATTTCCGGAGCATCCCACCCCACCCCATCCCACCCCCACCCCACCCCATCCCACCCGTCAAGTTCTACAAGCAATAACTCAAGAAAAGACATCCCCTGGACTGTGTATTGGGGCCGGAGTGAATGGACAGTTGCTGGTGGGAATAGTGGCCTCTACCAAACCAGGTAAATCAACGGCTCCTATGGGGTGGCGCTACAACAGAATAAAAGAAAAAAAAAGTATAAAACATCTGGTGGCATCTTAATGTAAAGTCAGACAACATGGCGACCCGTCATGTACACCGTCAGTAAACTGTGCAAAATGCTCATGTGAGTCCCACCAGAATGAGAAAACCATTATAAGATGGAAGGAAAGTAATCCTTCCTGCCTGGAGGGCATTAAAGTGTTTGTAAACCTCAGACATGAAATCTGAACAAAGCACATCCCTCTATAGTGTGTACTTGTCTCAGTCCAGAGCACGGAGTGTCATTTCTGTCTTCTGCCTCCTTCCTCTGCTATCTGCATGAGTCACTTCAGCACACAGCCTGTGATTGACAGCCTGAATTCTGTTCCTGTGTGAAGAGGGGCGTGTCCCTCCCCCTCCAATCAGCTCTAAGAGGTCTCACTGAACATAGCTTCAGCTCTCTGCCCCTTCCTTCTGACAGCTCAGACAAGCTTTATACATTCTGCACTTTGAACAGATGTAGAGAAGAGAGGACTGTAGATAAAACAGGTACAACTTTTGTAGGAAGATTTGTTTTCTCTGTGTATCACCTGAGGCCAGTCACTTTGCTGGGGATACGGAGGATTTGCAACCACTTCAAGGAAAGAAACAAGATTAGAGGACTAAGTGTGCCACAGGGAGATCAAACCTTCACAACCTTTATTGAACAATTAAAACAAGTACATCAAGTATGGTGTATGATATATACAGAGACGTCCATTTGGTACAATCTACAAGCCTTTGTAGATTGAAATTGTGCCTGGATATACGAAAAGGCGTGATTCCCAAGAAAGCGAATTACTCATGAAACGCGTCGATCTGAAAAGCCACTATATGTACAAAATGGACATCTCTGTATATACATGTCATACATCAGCCCTCAAAATTTCCACCCGCCTGCTTGCATATGGTGAGTGGAAATAAGCTGAAAGCGAGCGTGGTGCAGGGGCGGCTGAGATGCTTGGCAGCACCACTTCTTACAGAAACGATCAGCCAGGAAACGGTTTGGAGGAGAACCGGCTGGATCACACAGAGAGGATCTCCAACTGTAACAGCTTGGATCAGAAATGCCGGCCGCTGTCAAAGTCCCGCCTCCTATGATAGACAGCACACTGGTCCAATGCCAGTCAATTGAATCAGTGTGCTGTCCATCATAGGGGCCGGTCCAGGAGGCCGCCTCATCGGTGTCAGCATCAGTGCTGCCTCATCAGTGTCATCATCAGTTCCGCCACATCATCAGTGCCGCTTCATCATCAGTGCTGCCTCATCATCAGTGCCGCCTCATCATCAGTGCCGCCTCATCATCAGTGCCGCTTCATCATCAGTGCTGCCTCATCAGTGTCCTCATCATCTGTGCTGCCTCATCAGTGTCCTCATCATCTGTGCTGCCTCATCAGTTTCCGCTTCATCATCAGTGCTGCCTCATCAGTGTCATCATCAGTGCTGCCTCATCATCAGTGCTGCCTCATCAGTGTCCTCATCATCAGTGCGTCCTCATCATCAGTGCGTCCTCATCATCGGTGTCATCATCAGTGCTGCCTCATCATCAGTGCTGCCTCATCAGTGTCATCATCTGTGCTGCCTCATCAGTGTCCTCATCATCTGTGCTGCCTCATCAGTGTCATCATCTGTGCTGCCTCATCAGTGTCCTCATCATCTGTGCTGCCTCATCAGTGCCGCCTCATCAGTTTCTGCTTCATCATCAGTGCTGCCTCATCATCAGTGCTTCCTCATCATCAGTGCTGCCTCATCAGTTTCCGCTTCATCATCAGTGCTAGTCAGGTGGACAAGGGTGGGGGGTAGTAGTCAGGTGGACGGAAGGGGCAGGAGTCAGGTGGACGGAAGGGGCAGGAGTCAGGTGGACGGAAGGGGCAGGAGTCAGGTGGACGGAAGGGGCAGGAGTCAGGTGGACAGGGGTGGGGGTAGTAGTCAGGTGGACAGGGGTGGGGGTAGTAGTCGGGTGGACGGGGGGGTAGTAGTCAGATGGACGGGGGGGGTAGTAGTCAGATGGACGGGGGGGTAGTAGTCGGGTGGACGGGGGGGGGTAGTAGTCGGGTGGACGGGGGGGTAGTAGTCGGGTGGACAGGGCGGGGTAGCAGTCGGGTGGACGGGGCGGGGTAGCAGTCGGGTGGACGGCGGAGTAGCAGTCGGGTGGACGGCGGGGTAGCAGTCGGGTGGACGGCGGGGTAGCAGTCGGGTGGACAGGGGGGGTAGCAGTCAGGTGGACAGGGGGGGGCAGCAGTCAGGTGGACAGGGCGGGGTAGCAGTCAGGTGGACGGGAGGTAGTAGTCGGGTGGACAGGGCGGGGTAGCAGTCAGGTGGACGGGGGGGGGTAACAGTCAGGTGGACGGGGGGGGGGGGGGTAGTAGTCGGGTGGACAGGAGTCAGGTGGACAGGGCGGGGTAGCAGTCGGGTGGACAGGGCGGGGTAGCAGTCAGGTGGACAGGGCGGAGTAGCAGTCAGGTGGACGGGGGGGTAGTAGTCGGGTGGACAGGGCGGGGTAGCAGTCAGGTGGACGGGGGGGTAGCAGTCGGGTGGACAGGGCGGGGTAGCAGTCAGGTGGACGGGGGGGTAGCAGTCGGGTGGACAGGGCGGGGTAGCAGTCGGGTGGACGGGGGGGTAGTAGTCAGGTGGACAGGGCGGGGTAGCAGTCAGGTGGACGGGGGGGTAGTAGTCGGGTGGACAGGGCGGGGTAGCAGTCGGGTGGACGGGGGGGTAGTAGTCGGGTGGACAGGG